>NW_019091399.1:1616589-1663292 GCF_001949145.1 Acanthaster planci
AGCCGCGGCTGTCAACGGTTCCCGTTGCGAAGGGGTTGAGGTACCCTAAGTTACGACAAAAAAATCAGAGATGAATGATTTAACGAACGAATCATGTTCACTTATGGCGCATCATTGTTAACGTAGCAAGGCTTGTACAATAAACATACATGTACATGTACAACTTTGTTGTTTGGAGGTAACTAGTTTGGCTGTGAAAGGACTTTGAGATTTTCTACCCCATTCCAACAAGACGGAAACATTTTCAAAATGAGGGGTGGAGCTAAGTTAAGAACTGTTGTAATAATGAAGGGGAACAGCTGTCATAAATGCCATGATCATCCCTGCCCAACAAAATTAATTACAGCATTGCGCAGCTCGGCAACTATTCACGAGAGTGAATGTGTGTGTACTGTGCAACGCTTACGCAGGGCAAGAAGTTCCACCAAGTTTCGTGAAATTGACTGCCAGGCTGATTTCTGCTGAGCAAATAATTTTGCTATTAAAACAACTTTTCTTCCTTGGCAATAGCTTCTGCTAACCAGCTCCAAGGAATTTCTTCTTGATGACAGCACTGTTCACAAGATACGTGTATGCGCATGCAAAGGTGAAACTTCCTGTATAGGTGAACCACAAATATCGTAACTGCTCCTTATGTGGTTCGCAGTCGGTGCTCCGAGGGATGCAATCAAAGCTTTGTCAGTTCCCAGACACTTGCTGTCTTGACTCCTTTCGTTAGCTTCTTCCATGCACATCCTTGTGCTTAAATCCTCCATTTATTCAATGCCTTAACGTACAGTGTACTCCTTCCAATCCTTTCAACTGTGTTCCAGCATGTCCAATGCTTTGTTTTCATATGCCCATCTCATTCATATGTTGTGGGTTCTCTCTCAAGTAAACATATCACTCTTGAAGCTCTGCACTGGTTAACAGTCAACAACAAGTGCCGTTCCTCTATGCTCAATGTGCAAGCGGTATAAGATCTGGCACCACACAATGCATCAAAGCACTGGTAACAAAACGCTTATGGACGCTTTTATGTACAGCAGTTTTTTTTCTGCAAGGCTTTAGGTCAGTTTGATGGAAGTTCCTCTGGAATACACATATTTTCCTCCACTGAACACTCCAATCAGTCAACTCTATGGATCCCATCATCTCAAACCTGATCCTTCAGGAAGAGCTTGCAGATTTGAAGTGTGAGGACCACGACGAATGCAAGCTTCACGACGTCGTGATACAACATGTTCATTTAACGAGTAAAACTGGTTCAATGGCACTTGGCTATGGCTTTCCAGTTGTCACTTGAACGTACTCATTTGCAATGCTGTTTTCAATTGTTTTTGAAGTTTTTATGGGAGGCAGCACTGCTCAGCACATTGAAATGGTCACGTTGATGCCAAGGTTTCCATTCTCGGCAAAGAGTTGAGCGATGCTCGAGTCAAAGACAAGACAGTCGCTGTTCATGATGGCTGCTGCCACACCCTCGTGGATGGAGCGGGGCGTGGCTTCCCAAGACAGTCGCCTCCTGTGGCCGTTCAGTTCAAGTCTGGGCAGACAAAAGAAATGGAAACCAAATGTACTGAATGTTAGGGTCACTGTTGACCTTTGCCGGGTGGGGGGAAGGGGGTTTTAAGATGCGTCATCGAGTATCATTTCACTTTCAGATTTTAGAATATTCAGGGACCATGTTTAGAAGCCACACAGCTCTCATCCCAATTCGAACATCTTGTGCCATGTATGGAGTATTATAATTACAAAGACAATACAGTGAAATTTCTTTCTTTTGCACTCTAACAGGCTATTTACTTCACGTGCAAATGTTGAAGTGTTTTGGAGGATGTGCATAGTAGAAGAAAGTTTTAGAAATTTTGTCAGCAAAAGAAGGTACACCGTGATGATCCACTGGGCCAACAATATAGATCCTACATGTATGTAGCAATTTCACGTTAGTAAAACAGTAAGTGGTTTAAAAGAGTACAGAAACAAGAAGAATTATGCCAAGCAATGAAGGGAGTGATTCACTCAATTCAGTTCCAAAATGGGGGCCAATTGGGGGCGGTGGGTGGCCAATCGTGAAGTCCTGACAGGGCACTCCGTGTGGATATCATACCTGTAGGCAAAGTTCTCAGCTTGCTTGCGGGTGCCGATGAGCTGGACAATGGCAAAGAACTGCTGCAGGCCGTCAAACTTCTCCTGCTTCTCCAGGACCAGCATGAAGTGATTGCCGAAGCAGCTCTGCATCATGACCCAGTCTACGGCCCCGGGAAGGTTGATGTCGGTGGCAAGGAATACTATGTCTTCACCTGGGAGCAATTCAAATGGAATGAAGGAAAATTCACCATGTGATCTTCAAACTTATTCAGGGTTGAACATTTTTGTATCAAGGTCATTTTTCAAACTGTGAAGAATTTGGAAAGGTTGCTTATACATATCCATGTATAAACACACATGCATGTGTAGAATGGTTGGCAATTTTAATGAGAAAAAAACAAACAGCAAATATAAAATGCCAGGGATACCTTCAAAGCATTCAAGTCCATGCATTCAAGTTATTTCGAGTTAATCAATGGACCCTACAGTACATGTGACCACTCCCCACGTAACAAGTCTCAAGGTCTCCTTTCTGAGGTTATTTGTCATGGTTTTTGCATTAGAAAGAGCAAACAGGGTTCTTTGTTTTGATTTACAGTGTATCCTTCAGTTTGGCATTTTGGTGAAAAATAGACATACGTTGATATTCCTACTGAGAAAATGCCAAGATTCTTTTCAAGGCCTTTAACTCAAAAGTGGCTTGGGTGACTTTCCATTCATTTTTATAGGTTGGGAGTATGCCAAATATTAAATTTTCCACAACTCTCTCTAAACCATTTTACATGCAGCACATGCGACAACTGAGGTACATGCTATACATGAACTTCAGCACCAAGGATTCATGTACCGGTACATATACACTGTATTCAGATGAAAAATGTAAGGCACAGTACATGTAGAGTACATGTACAGTGCACGTAGAGTACATGTACATGTAGAGTACATGTACAGTATGTCCCATTACACAGCACAAAGAATGTCTTGCTGGGTTAATGCACAATACTAGATGTTTAGTAAAAGACAAGAAGGTTCCTTGCAAACTGTGACTAGGGTGAAAAAGGACCTGAATGCCCGGGTAAATGATGGAACTGAAAGGTTCCAGCAGCCTTGTTGATGCTGAGTTAAGAATGATCTGCACTTTTAACGTAAACATATCCCACAGACACATGCAGAATGAGTGAAGAGCTTTTCCTGGTCTTCATTTTCAAGTATTGTCGCGCAGGATGCAAGCCTTCTGAGACTTCTCCATCTGAATAATGCACTGTTACTCATAAACAAATTGTAGACCTTTTTCCCGTGCTAGACCTATGATGTGTTGTGATGGTAACGAGTGCATAGTGTTGTGATGGTAATCTACCTATTCAAGATAAACAAGCATGCAGCATTCGCACGTTCGCTTGCACGTGGTTGAGGCTGCCCACAGGAATATATGTGATCACCGTGGCCAAGGTGGTCCATGCGTGGTGGTGTTGTTTACATTTAGTCACGTGGGTGGAAAGGGTCTACAGCAGGAAGCCCTCTTGTGAATCGGTGTTTTATGTGGAGTACTAAGGCAATGGCTAACAATAAACAAACAGCTATTTATACAAAATAACTGGAATTTCATCTGAATAGTTACAGAATTTCATCTAAAACACACAGCACAAACAGAAACACTGAAGTAACGTTCATGGTAGAGCGTTGTGCCCTGGAATTTTTTATAACTCATATTCCACATGTCACAGAATTTAGTTTTTTGTTGACCTAGATTGCATGACCTTAGGCTTACAAAACCCCAGTGGAGATACAACAGCAATGACAACTGCTGGCACCTGGCTTCATGTTGTTCAATACACCAAATGCACGTCGGAAAAATGATGGACTTGTTTGTCAGCATATATACTACAACATGTGAATTTGCACTGCATCAATATCTTCATGAGGCAAAGATGGAATGTGTTTAAGGAATCACACTAAATTGACCTGAAAACTATTTACATTCCACAAGTCAGTTTTGAACAGATGTCAGTTAGATTGCACTTCAAGAATGAATGAAAAACTCAGCATTGCTGTTGGTCAGAATTGTGAATGCAACATTTTGTTATAGTTGGTTATATGGTTTTAACTGGTTGTCTTTGCAAATACTTAGGGAAAGCTATTTTGTCACTTTTATATAGAGTACAGGCTCATTTATTTCGATAAATGTTTTTTTACACAGGCCTACATGTAAGGTTCTACATCGACACATGTGCATATAAATGTTTAATAGTAAACTTTGTACTTTTTGGGGGGGGGTTTCTGAAAACAAACCCAAGACACTCTTTCAGAGACAACTAGAAACATTTTGGTTCTCAAATAGGCATTTTGCCAAGGCACAGTCCAAAGTCCCAAAACATTTACACCACTGCATGTTGACTCCAACCATGCTTAATCCCACATCAAATGATGGACAAACAGATATTTCTAAACTGAGCAAGAAGAGATGACCTATGGTTAAACTTTTAGGTTCTTCTGAAATGGGCAGGCAACCTTGAAAAATTGTACATATATATATAAGAAAATAATTTCTTTATTTTAAGCATGAGAATGAAAGGATTGAATACAGTGACACTAGGACCCATTAGAAATGGTTCTGTATGGGATACGTATGTGGCTCAGAAAAACTGGGTGGTCGTATTTTAATTCTGAATGAATACTTTATCCCACACACTTTAAGTGAAGTGCATGTCACATCAATGCACTCGTGTACACAGTGGAACGCCGCTATACCGAACACCACTATACCGAACATTCGGCTGTACCGAACATTGTCCTTGGCTCCTAATATTTTGTGCACAAAACCCTACCGAACATTATGCAGTTGCCACTTGTCATTCCCCACGGTTAATCTGCCAACAGTATTGAATGGACACTGGGTTTGCGATTTCGCATGATCGGGTGAGGAAGAAAACTGCATGCGCACCGCCGTTGCATTGCATTTAGAGGATGCACTTAGATGAGGATGCAGTTAGACAAGAGAGGGCACTATTCAACATGGCAACGAAACGTTCGGCAGTAAATCTCACTATACCGAAGACCTCTGTACCCAACAGTTAGCATGGACCCCAGCATGTTCATTATAGCGGTGTTCCTCTGTACATGTAGGTTTTTGAAATAACTGAACAATACAGCACTATAACCTCCCAGTTTTTCTGAGCTGCGTACTTATCCTGTATGCTTCCACTGCTAATGGGCCCTATGATCAACTCGCACTTACCTTGTAGTGTAGTGATGCTCTTGTGAGCGTGGTTGAGGTGGGGCATGACCCGCTCCAACGACCCTTGCCACTTGCACGAGGCACCTGGGCACGGGCAGGAGTAAGGCCGGAACTCGCATGTCTCCTCGTGGTCGGGCTTCTCCGTGTATGACATGGTGGCCATGCAGCCCGAGGACGAATACTTGCAGGGGAACATGACTGTCTGTGCCACTTTCTCCATGGCTAGGTTACGTATGCTGCCTGTGGAAGCCGGGATACAAGATGGGATCTCGTACCTGTGATATGCTGATTGAACCCTGACTCCCTTCCCTACCTGAATACTCCAAAATCTTACCCTGTGCTGGAATCATTGGACGTGATTTGTGTACTGTGCATTCTTTGTACTCTCCCTTTCGGCTCTGCCTTCCCCAACCCTACAAAATCCCTCAAAATCTCCTGGTAGATTTTTAAAGGATCTTGATGGGACTGATCAATTGCAACCTGAATTTATCAAAATGCACTCCGGTGTTGCCATATTTGATATACATACCAGCAGATTAAGGACAGTCGAGCCCCATTTTCTCTATATCCCTTAAACGACTGATGTCCACGCAAAACACATGCAAAAGGTTTTCCATGGATGCTACAATTTTCTTTTACCGGTCGCTATAACATGTACAATGTAAATGTAATTGAACTCTCATCCACGGAAATTTCAGCTTTGTATTATGAGATAGGAGTATCTGCCACAAGGTGATTGTAACTGTCATTTATTCTAGACAGTAACCACGACCTGCAGTGTGTTACTTTTGGTTGGGTTTTCTACCGATCTTAGTAGCGGACAGAATTTACCAGTGCAGTCTAATGAGAGGTGCTGGTTGAATCTTTCAGAGCAAAAGCTATCCAGATGGGCTGGAAGACATTTGCCAAGAGTCAGAAAACATCCACATGTGCACTTCGCCTGCAGGTCCTGAAGAACCAACCCTTTCTAACAGCTATAATACGTTATGCTTTAAAAATCAATTACCCCTCAATCCCACTATGTGATAAAATGTTCACCTGAAAGCTGCCAACTGCTTCTGAATAACTGGACAGAAAAAACAAACAACACGTACTGGTACATCATGTGACATGACTACTATTAACCCTAACAGTCCTAAATTCTCCAATTTTAATATGATTTTGCACACACCCTAGGGAGTTAGGGTTAATGACGTGTGCCCGTATTAATTTTCTATTTTTATCAAGAGTTTATTTGTGATTAATCTCTCTAATTCACACACTTCCCTTTCAGAAACCCTGTACATGTACAGGGCCAACAGGCTTGTACATGTAACACGGCATGAACATTTCTTACAATAGCCAAGTGGACATGACGTTATGCCATAAGGCCTACATGTTTATCATGGACCTCTGTCAACAATCTGATGACTAACAAAAGGGCACACATGCTGTAGCAGAAAAACCTGTACCAACTATCACTATTTCTTTGCCTAGATTTTGAATTTTTCAACTGGGTACTGGTGTTTTTTGCTTAGTGTACCTCTGAGATAGACAACTGTTCCAAAACCACAGTTAGTGCAATGCCCTATCACAATTTTCCACTGAGAATAGAGTGTTCACAACAGCATATTCAAATGGTATGCATATATGATATGACTTTGATACAAAACACACTACAAAGGAAAAGGTAAATTTGCAATTTTAATCATGATTATGTACATGCATACAGTGTACAAAAACAGGTGACAAAAATTAGGCATGCTGGCCCAAGTTTTCTTTCAAACACAGTTGAGACTTAATTTAAAAAATGACAGAAACTGTAATGAAATCTTTGACATGCCTGACACTTGAACACTGTCCTCATCAAATCTCGTCTACTCACCAAGAGGTCCTCGGCATGTCGGGCAACAATTCAGTTTTGGCCTGCAGCTGGAGCAGACAAGATGGCCGCTCTGACACTGCAGGATGGGCGGCAGGACATAGTCGAAGCAGACCGGGCACTCAAACAGCCCCGCCAGGTCCTGGTTGGTGGTGGGCGTGTGGCTGCGGGCTTTGCTGGTCGTGGCAGGACAACTCATGGTTGCCGATCGTAGCCTGCTGGTCTGTCAGCCTGTGGGGGAGGAAGGGAAGGGGGGGGAGGAGAGAGGGGGAGAGAAGGAAAAAAAATTCCAAAGAAGGAAATATTTAATTAGCATGTAATGACAGGGATCCTGTTTGCACAAAATCTGATCAACGGCTGAAAAACATTCAGGTGCATCTTTGCTGTGGTGATTATCACCCAAAAATATCAGACAAGTTATTCTCTTGGGAACCACAAACGCTGGCGATGGTATTTCAAGAAAATGTACCAGGTTCATCACAGTTTTCTGTGTGCTGCCAGTACACAAATATACATGCACGTCTGTGGAGGGCTTATTCATATCCTCTTTCCCCTGCAAGAAATCCCCCTCCCCTTTCAATTATCCCGGTTGTGCAAACCTGCACAGTACAGAAGCATATTCTTGCTTCGCTTTAAATCCAACAACTTATATTGGACATCCAGACATATAAACTTTGTGAGCCCCCCAAAATTCTCCTGCACTTTTGGATTTTTGGGGACTGCAGAAGAGGAGCTACTGGGTGCAAGGGGTTTCAAACCGTTCTGATAACTCAAATTGATACTCATGTCAGGACTCATTACAGCAAACCAAACAGATCACTTGGAAAGCAGACACAGTGTGCGGCTTTGGAATGAGTCACAGACTTACAAAGATATCTGTGTATTGGGAGAGTGCATGACCTTTATGAAGGGTTGTGGAACCTTGGTCTAGTTTACAAATTAGGGTATGTCCTTGCCTGACACACACACACACACACACCCATACATGTACGTCACCCATACATAATGTGCAGAACATGTTCAGAGCTCAACCATGACTGTGAACCTAAGCAAAATATTTACAATAACTGGCGGTTTTGGAACTACATGTACATGTACAGATAAGTAGGTACAAGGGAATATTAACTTCCTTTAATGTAACGCTTACTCACATGTACAAACAAAGACGTAGAATTGTGACTGCAAAACTAAACTCACAGAAGTCCTGTATATTGCACATAAAATGTATGTAAATTTGGCTGTGTGATGTAGGTATAATTGTGTATGGTTATCGCTATATTGTCAGTGTCTGTTCGTACAGTGTACATCACTGTATCTGTTTCGAAATACTGTACACTGTATACATACATGTACATGTTCTTTTATCCATTTGGACACTGGCATCTTGGAACAGATTTTACATACCGCAGATCTGGGGAATTCCTGACCAATTGCCTCTCAAAGTTAAGGTCACAAATTACCATACAAGGACCTAAACCTTTGACAAAATTTTTATTCTTTTTCAGTTCTCTGGGGAATCCTTCCCTCTTTGAAATGCAGGATGAATTTTTCCCTTGTAGCGTTTAAAAAGGAAACGCACAGTTACATGTACATGCATGCATACATACATGTATCTACCGACAGAGAAGACGGGTATCATGTGGAATGCGATGATACAAACTAATGAATTAAATTTAATGAGGAAACAACTCAAGTTTTAGTCAGCTCTCTGCTGGGGAAAGTACTAAAGCTTTTGTGCAATTCTTACTCATGGGTCACTTTACCGGTACATGTAATTTTCTCATTATTTGTAACATTTTCAAAAATTAACTTTCATTGTGAACTGTACTAGTACCAGTATATGAGAGCACTTATAAGCACATGTGTGTGTTTATTTTCTGCTTTACCTGTAAACGTATCTGGGTGTTTATGTTCTTTGCTCTATGGTGCTTTCCAACACCAAGACCATAATTCTGACAGTAAATTGGCCATATGCAATGAAAAGTCTCAAGAGGCAATGGATGATATCTACAATTTTATACAATAAGTTCTTCATTTTATTTTGATGCACAGAAATACTCCCAGACCTTTCAAATTCCACTACAAGATTACACAGGATTGTGGATCTTTGGCTATTATTTCTACTTAAAGCTACAAGACTGGAACATATATCAATATGTACTGTGTACATGCACATGTACTGATACATGTACAATGGTTTCCTGGAACAGTGGAGGACTTTGGACAATTCATGCAATTACGGGATGCTCCTGCAGCATACCGATTCATGTACACAGGGTCTAAAGATGTCTCAGATCGAAGGTTGGTGCTAACTAAGCAATTTATGCAGAATTCCAGCTGTCAGTCTCCACTTCTCCCGAATGGGGAATTATTACAAATTTAGCTATACGTGTAGTTCTGAAGGTTGTGTTAGTGAAATAACTAGACGCACGTAATGGACCAATGTTACATTGTGTGAAAACAAGTATTCTGAAAAACCAACACGCATGCCAAATGGTATGGTCAAGTGACATGAAACATGAATAGCGCCCTCGAGTGACTCGCTTTAAACAAGATGAATTACAGACACAAGACTGAACATATGATGAGATGTGAAATATACATGCACTGCGCAGTGGTTTTGCCCCAAAAGAGTCTAAAAAAAGTATTTGGCTGCAAATGTTGTTTTTCAGAAACAAGAACTTTGACATAAACTTCCATGATTTTGGAGGACACTCCCATCATATTAAAATAAGGTTAATTGCTAATCTCAAACAAGTACTGTATTAGCTTTGAGCATGTAAAGATGTTCTATTCTAAGTGAGCATTTTTATTCTCTTTCAAAATTGATGTGACTTTCTTTTCAGAGAAAAAAATACCAATACTGTAGTTCATACAAGTAGTATACGGACTTCGAGCCTGAATTAAACAGTACCCTTTTTTTATGGGGAAAAAACTTCGTACACGTACCTTTTGCTTTGTTTCATTTTGATATTATGGAGTTACTGGTCCCTCAAGTGCAAGCCTCACATTAGGCCATGCATATTGGCAGGGTTTCTTTCTCTCCACGGCACTGTTTTCTTCATACCAAATTCTGCTTTGTGTTATGACTTTTTTCAAACAGGTTCCTGTAGCATTGGGCCACTCCCATCTGTGGTAAAAGGAGCCAACTGAAAAGGGGATCGTTTTTTGTTTGTTTTTAAGTCATACAAACCCATAAATCCGACACTTCTTATTATGCTTGTCTTGTTCATTACTGGAGAAAGTGCAAACTCGTTTATATGAAGTTTTGGGGGAACTTCAGTTCTGGCATCTATTTCCAATTATGCTGTTTGATGACTGCAAAATGATTATTTGTATTAAGACAGTGAAAAAGTAATGGAATTTCATCGCTCAACCTTTCAATCTGTCGACTACATGTGTACTTGAAAGGAAAGAACGGGGCACCATACATGTACTGCAGCAAGCATTCAAAGAAAGGTACATGTGTTATGTGTTATGTAATCTCTCATCTGTTCCTAGTATCTTTTTAAAATCATGTGCATTTTGCACATTTTGACGAAAAGCAAATTCATGACAGTGGTGTAGCCAGTGGAAAGAGCATGGAAACGCGTCATGCTATTTAGCGTCAACAAGTTATTCAAGCATACAAGTATTTATGCAAAAATTTTGTATTTACAATAAATATATACTCCTAAATATCATATTCAATGTATCACATTTATCTAGAATGATATTTGAGTGTGGAAATTTGAGCGACAAAGTCAGGCCTGCTCGTGCAGCCTGACCAGCTGGCATCTTGTTTTACGTGGACAGCAGAGAAAAAAAAAGATGGCAGTGCCATGCATCACAAAAACTTTTCGTTTTCCTGTGAGAACGTGGAAGCAAATTCACTAATTTCTTACTCAGTGGCAGTTGTTAGAGTCTTAAATATGATAAAACCTCTTTTAAATATTGAGAGGCTATTTTCAAGTTCCTGACACTTTGCTGACACTGCTTGTGTGTTGATGCTTATTGACACTAAATACATGTAGCACGAGGGGGGGGACTTGCCTCTGGGGAAACGTTGCCCAATTACTCCCCTGGAATTGAAAGTGCCACGTCGGAAACTGTGCCTTTAAAAGCACCTTGCTGTCAGGAGAGGATTTTTCAAAGATGAAAAAAATGGACAATTGTTCCTGGAAAACAAGACACTTTGCCCCCACCAAGACACAACTGACTAAAAATTTTCGAAAAATGCAGTAACAACGTAAATTTATCACCTGTGTTAATGCATTCTGTTGCACTGCTGACTGGTAATCATGGAAGTCTGTTGGCAAACTTTTTAACCAGCTTTTAAAATTGCGGCACTTGTGCTGTTGATGCTGAGGCATTTTAATAAGCCTTTTTCAGATTTCATGTGCGCATGCTCAAAAGATTTAACAGAGGGGAACAAATTCATGGCAACAATGTTGCGTAATGTTTGGCAAATGGAATGCTCGCAATTGTTTTTGCTGTAGACAATTTGTTCCCCTCTAGCTTTGTTCACTATACTCATTCGGGGGTGCTAAAATCAACATGGCGACGGAGCGGGAAATTGGCTTATTGCTGTCCCTGGGGTTCCCTAAACTACATGTATATTCCAGGTGCAAAATTATTCCAATAAAATGCATTTGACATGTTGACATATCTGAAGAATTTAGCACCGGTAACAACATGCATAAACGAGTGAGGGCGCTGTTCATTTGGGAACTCATTTTCTTGAGAAAGGAAACTGTGCTTGAAGTTTCTTTTTCCGCACACTCTTAACTCCTCTATTTAATTTCCAATTTCAAAATTTTTGAAATTCCAGTGAAACCAGCACTTAATTCATTAAAATGTGGCACGAATAAGAACACAGGTTTTGGGAAAATATGAATTTTGAACTTTTCAGTCAAAATCCACTCATTTCTGGGTACAAAAAAATCAGTTTGCTCTACAATATACATGTACAAAAAATCCCCCAAAATGTCAGAATATCCCGACTTCACATCAATTTTTTATTGCTTTGCAGAGTCCGACATATCCAATGGAATCCAAACTTATTTATGTACAATGCATGACATGTATGAAAAACTTTTCTCTGAAAGATTACTTCAAAAAGAAAACAGAAAAAAAAGTTGACAAATTTAAGAGCCTTCCCAGCACTGGTCTCACATTGGCTAAAAATGAGACAAATTGTAACACAGCATAAAAACACTATAAATAAACGAATTTACTTAGATCTTAAGCAGCCGGACAACAGTGGCGCCAACCGTGCAGGCTGCTCATGAACATTGAATGGGTATTTTTAATGTGCTCAGCTTTGGCTTTACCAAGAAATGAGCACACGACATACTGTCATATGACTGTAGGCATGTACGGGGTACATGTACTGTACATGTACGTGAGATCACAAACACAATCCGACAATGGTCCCGTTCGTACAATGTGACTCGTTTCTTGCTGTATTCCCGTTTTCTGTGATTTCTGTGGGATGAATTATCTTCTAGCGTTGGTTACTTACGGAAAGGCTTGCAGTCGATTAGCAGTTTTGAAACAGAGAAGCCTAGAGTCATGGAAACAAACTTCTCATACGGAAGAAGAAAGAGCCTGTCCTTCGACACAGCTAGCTAGCTCGGACCATCACCATCGTATAGCACGCAAAGTACGTATGGTGTTACCAGCGACAGCGTGCTGTGGGGTTTTAGTGTGTGTTATTCTTTGCCGCGAACCAGCTAGGTATTAGCATGGAGTTTAGGAAGTGGACGTCTCGTCTGCGACTGAGCCGAGGGTTGGGGCGGGGTGTACGAGCAAAGGGGAGGGATGCGTTGTGTCACTCATTTGAACCATGGCGGTTACTCATCTGCTAAAGGAGGTTAGAAAATCAGGGGTCCAGAATGACCTTCATTGTCTATCCTAATGTCTCAAGTTTGCCTTCTCTACATCTACATAAGGGGGGGTGGGGTCAACCCCCGGCTCCACTCGTTGCCTAAGGATGAAAACCCCTCAAGGGTCTTATTTTGCGTGTACGGTTAAAGACAAAATAAAGAGATTAAATGGCTTCACTAAAGGCGACAACTGCACGTAGAAACCCCAAATAACACCCCCGCCCAGTAAATAATCCTGAATCTGCTGCTGTACGAGGAAAAAATCTATGCAGCGACTGCAGTCAATCGAAACCTTTGCTCCTGTGGGCAACGGTCTTTCACTTTTCGAGCGCCCAACACATGGACGTAGGAACCGGGGGGAGGCATCGCCCCCCCCCTTCCCCGAAAATATAGTGGGGGGCCGGCCCCCTCAAAAAGCTCTGTAATTTGCATTCTCAGAGGGGAAGTTTCAGAGTGAACAGTATTTGTAGCAGTGTGTAATAATTCTACTTAGATCACATTGGAAAATGGAAATCTTAGTATTTACTTTCAATCAGGATTTTTCTATTCCTGTCCCTCCCGCGCCCAATAACAACGACGAGTCCCACGGCATTTCGTACAGTACGTAAACACTAAGCCGCATCGCAAGCCGTGTCCGAAACAGGCTTCCGGGGCTCACGGCTAAGTCTATTTTGTCGGTGACTCAACGTATTTCCAATGGAGCGAAGCCATAGACCTAACTCTGGACAACAGATTCGGATGCAGCTGGTCGCCTTGTCTACACTATTTTAATTTCTTCCTATTATTTCCACCCTCCTGAGGCTCCATTACAGTTTCCACGTAGAATAAATTTTAAATAAATTTTAAATAAATCTTTTTTTTAAGCTGCCGTTTTCTATATAGGGCTTTTAATAAAGAAACAGCGATATAAAAACCTGTTACTACTTTGGTAAGTTATTTAAAAATTTGGAAGCGACGTACTACAGTAGATGTGCAACGTACGGCTACGTACTTTATGGACTGCCCCATACATGTACGTATGGAAGGCTCGGGCCAATTTCGAATATAGTGCTGCTTAAGCGAAAAATTTGTTTTAAAAGCGTGAAAAAACCTTACCTGACAATTCAGGTTAGGCCTACCAGCCTTCTTATGTTTTGGAGTGGTATTTACCTGTCTTTTGGTTAGCATGACAATCACATAGAGTTTGAGCTGGCAACCTTTGTTTGTTAAATTAAACAAGTTTTTTTTCGTGCTTAAGCAAATTCTGCGCTTAAGCAGCTCTATGAAATTGGCCTGAGCTCAGGAGATCATACTTGACGCGAAAGCAAACACAAACGCAAAATTGCTGTGACGTCAGATCAAATGTTTGCGTTCTCAAAAGTTGAGCACATATCAACTCCAGCGAAATTTTGCCGTACATCTTTCGTGGCGTCAAATTCGCTTCGCTGTTACATTCGCCTGTAGCATGAACTGGATTTAAGGCTTCCAACTGGGCCTGGGACTCAAGTGGAAGTAGCGCCCTCAATTCCTCTGACGATTTTGCGTGAATCACATTGATCTCCAATGGAGATCGATGGTGAATAGAATTCGTGGGAAAATGATTAAGTGAGAAAATATCCAAACAGAAGTGTCCATATTTATGACGGAAATTTCGCAATGCTCTCGAAAAGCAAGTCACTGAAGACCTGCCAGTATGAAATCAACACTTCAGAATAATCCCATCGATCATGACGATTTTATGACACCGCTAGGCTGAAAGCAACTGTTGATGATCTGGACTTGAAAAAAAGTCCCTCCAAAGCCTCCGTATGAAATCGTGGTTTATTTATTTTCCGTGCATTTCCCGTGGGTAACCATAGAGCCTTACACGTATGGCGTGCAATCTGACAAATAGTCTGTGTTGCACCCGGCTGTACGTACCAAGGTTAATTTTAGTTTTCAGAGCCTCCCGTGTCGTGATATGCTTGAGCTAATTTTTGAAGCGACTTTTCGTATTTCTTTCGATAGTACCTGCAAGGCTTCTTCAGAACAACATGCCTCTCCTAAAATTACCATTTTTGTAATTTTTTGAAAAGTAAAAGCACACCTAACCCCCAGAAGTGCGGGGTTCATCGTCCGCCCCTTGGGAGGAGCGCAGCGGATGACGGGTACAGTACGTGATGACTCCAGTCCTTTGATCCTATCATACCTATTCTTTTATCGGTTATCAGTGATTTAGTTTTAAAATTTGGTCACCAAAACCCAAACTTGAACATTCTTCATTAATTTTTTTTAAATGGAATATATTCAAGAAATTGTTGTTTTGGGAGATAAGGTGCCCCATATTATATGGGGTCAATCAGTTAGAACTAATGCAGTCAATGGACTCGGAGGAGGCAACAGAGACGCGAGATCGCGAGATTGAGAGACGGCTTAATAATTTATAACGGTACAACAGTGTAACACTGATCACCATTCACCACTGTCAAAATCATTTGTAGAGGCATTTATTTACTCTTTACCTCGAAGGGACAGCACATTATGGGTATGCTGGAAATCGGATATGCTTGGACATTTCCGGACTTCTCTGCTCCGATCGACATGTTCGAAGTTGACTAGCGACAAGTGAAGTCAAGCGTCATCACATTTGTACGATAAGGCAGTAACAGAGCAGAGCCTACACTTGTTACTACTTGCTTGAAGTTTCCAAGCTCTGCTGCACTGAAAATGCTGAAAATGCCACGCCAAACCGGTGCCTTTCCGCCAGTTAACAACCTCCTTCAGAAGAAATGGAATGCCAAAGCTTACAAGCAACATTTAGAAAAGGTGCGTATGAACACCTTACCCCATGGCCTGTGATGTGGGGTCCGGCGATTGTGGAAGCGGGGCGGGCGTCGGACCCAACAGTTTGGGGCGGGGGGTATGAACACCTAGGGCTTGGCTCAAATCTTATGAGACTGGTCTGAAATATTGTTTTTGACAAAATGCCTCGATAGTTTCCCTTGAGACATGTTATCACTTTCTTCCAGCTGACAAAGCACTGCACAAGGAGAACATAAGTGATATCCGTGTATGGAATCCTTATACATGTAGGCCAAGGTTAATTTATGATTTCTGTAAATTAGTTGTATTCTTTCTAAAGTTTTTACTTTTTTTCCAAAAAGAGCATAATATTTAGGCCTACAAAATGAGGGGTAGACCTGTTTCATCCATCCCTGCCAAAGTTATGACACATTTCCCTCCAAAGTTCATGGAGTTGGTGAAAAATTCAGGTAAATCTGAATATGTGGTTGCAGTTTGACAGTCCCCTCCTTTCGATTTCACAGTTTACCGTGAGTCATGTCAGTGATGTGATTTCTTAGGATGGGGGAGGGAGTTGGGGGCTATCAGTGCCCCCTTGAGGAAATGTGTCCACCCCAAGTTCCCCCTCTCAGGAACTTGATCCTAGTCATGCTTACAAATGCACTGTGCCCTAGCCACCATACAAATTCCACTTTCTGCCTCACTCTTCTCTGCTGCTGTTGAATACAAATAAATTATCAATAAAGCTCGTGTCTTGAAATCCACATCAGTTGACACCTTTTGTGGAGGGGTGGATTTACAATTCTGCACTATGATTGCTGTTCAGGTTAAAAAAGAGTATTTCTGAATGCAGCATGGTTGGTGAACCCGAAGCTGACAGAATTATCACTGAATAATGGTCAGTCTGGTTATGTGCAAATTATAGTTCAAACGTTATTTTACGGAGTTGCCATTGTGTAAAATCTGTGAAATCATGCAGCAACATTTGATTGACAAACCAATGTTTGCTGTCTATAGTCATGTCTCATGGAAAGGGCTTAGAGGATTCAAATTGAAAGAAAAAGAACTCAAGTTGAAATGATGAATCCATTGTAGCAGAAAAAGTAGCCCTCTCCCTGCCTGTGTGCAAATTGAAAAAAAATGAAGTAGTGGGGGGGGGAATTTAAAGCAACCAAATAAAAAAACTGAGAAGTAAAATATATGCTACAAGTTCCCCCCTCCCACGTCTGAATGGACAAATTGGAAAAGTTGTTGTGAGGGAATTCAGAGTGGGTGTGTGTGTGTTTTGGAGGGGAGATTTATAACGCTGAATATTTGACAGCCCTTTTGAGTTGGTATTTTGTTAGCTACAGTAGCACTGGTGATTTTCCCTCACATTTTCATGTGTACATGTATATGTAATTAACCAATTAATGGAATGCTTTCTAAAATGCACGGTCTTCTGTGACCCTAGCACCCTACCACCTGTATGTACATGTACAATGTATCTGACATTTTTTTAAATGCACAGTGACACTCCCTTTCAAAGGGTTTCTTGATCAAATATTCAAATCAGTGCAGCTGCCCTTTCCGTCATATCAACCAATCACAACAATTGATCATGCTTGGAAGCCTCTCTGTTAGGATTGAATGTGCTGAAATTTCCCGGGTAGGAATCACTTCCCAACTCACAGTCATTTATCATTTCAGGTTTTTCTGTGTATTTGTTGACCATTACATGTGCATACATGTATGTGCGTAGCCTCCTGTAATAGCTAATTTATGTCTCACGGAGGCTGTGTTTGAGTGTGTGACTTGTGTTAACAAGTATAGTCATGAGTGAACGGATGACAGTATATCTGGATAGTTACCGTGAAAAGCTCAACTTGAGCATCACCCAGAACCTGGCTTAGTGAGAGTACCTGTATGCTCTTGATTGTACCAGGAGTACAATGTATACTTTTGCGTCACATGGTTATTTTAAGATGACAGAAAGGTAACCATTGACCATCGCATCATATAGTCCGCCTGCATGGGCAACATTTTCCTGCTTTCACCACCCTAAGTAGCTTATCAAGAGTAGCACACACAGATATGACCAGAGAGTCATCATTCATATGCAGAAAAGGTGCATTTAATCTCAGACCTTATAGGTATATGCATGTTTTCAAAATAAGGACACAATGAAACCATCCAATAATCCGATTAGGCTCTAACCTTTTGAGTAGCAAGTGGGTTCTTATTCCAGTAAATCAGTAGTCTTGGGCCAAGACGGCAGAACTCGATGGCAGACTTGATTGAGCATATGCCACGTGTGCCGATTTCTGTTGCGCCCTCTCGTGACCTGTTTCACCAATCAACAGCTCGTTCTACTGCATATGCTCGAGATGCATCAAATGAACGTTTTTTGGTGCGGGTTGGCCTTAACTGTAGAACAAAATGCATTAGAAAGAAAACCAAAAAGTTTGATGACCTCCAGATACAGGTAGATTTCTTACTTCGCTATTTTAGTACCTACATGTACTTGTGCATGTGAAAATAAGGTTACAAAAGAAAAGAGTACACCAAAGAGAAATAAAATTTTATTAATCAAATTTTAAAAGCATTTTATAAGCAAACAAGGGTATGAGAATCAAACGTTAACTTGAAGACTTGTTTTGTTAACATTCAGTTACAAGCTTTATTAGGAGATTTTATACAAGTCGCACAATCCAAGCCTCAGCCTTGCTCAGTTAAAAGAAGAAATGGAGTCCATTATTTTTTTTGCAGTTTATGTACCAGTGTGTGCCTTTAGCTTGCATAATCCTTTTGTCCTTGGTCCTCCAGATGTTCAGTGATCATTTGCCTGGATTTTTCTGTTTATCTTAAAAGCAAAGCAAGGTCCCTTCAAAGTACTTTTTTCAGTTAGTTTTTCAGAGTAAGTTGAAGAATGAACTCAGGTTTAGTGGCTTGCCATAAGGCCCCGTGGACAATCTGCTTTAAGCCCTTCTCAGGCTAATTGTAAATTTTTGTGTTTGTTAAATTACCATGATCATACACTTATCGAAGGTGATTAACTAGAAGCTGAAATGAAAGATAGCAAAATGAAGTTCACAAGATATTCTGTACTTGCATTTGTACCTTGCACTTGGGTTTTTATTGGTTGAAGTACATGCATATCTGTAAATTTTGCATTTTTTATCCATCCATTTTGCTGTGGTTGCACATTGGAGAAGAAAGTTTGGTTGACATTTTACAACCACATATTTTACAGTGACATCCCTTCCCTCTCAGTGACTGCCATTATAAGTATGTACAGTGTATGTACTTGCTTCCTGATAGCAAAAAAGATCAAAGAAAAACTGACTGGAAGTTTACACAGTATAACATTTCCACTAAGTATTACAGAAAATTGAAATAAAACAGGAGCTGGATATTATATGTAGTTTGGTAAAAGAAAACAGATTGTGTTAAAGAACAAATTGTTAAAAAGATGAAGCGCGCACACAATTTATGTGTTTGAATAATGATCTTACATGATCTTAGGTTAAAATTAGAGTTTGGAACATATTTTTTAAATTACCGGTAGGGGTTCATGTTTATGTGCACTTGCACAGTTATATGCGTGCACAACAATAATGCGCAAAGGCTAAACCTATCAAGTGATGTGGATTAAGTTGAAGATAAGGACAAAACAATTTACCGGTAGTGAGTGTTCATCAACATGGAGGGTTTTATATGGACAGTTTCAAAGGACAAACTTTTCTATTTCTTTGAGTTTCTGTCCTGCCATTAATTTCCTTGATTGAATATCATACATGTGTTCCAGGAGAATATCAGACAACAAAAAAGTCCAGTAAGTAAAAAATCTGGCGCGCAGACATTTGAAATGCACACCGTGTTTTGGCGTAACCTGCTGGTTGTCAGGGTTACCCCATTGTGCATGGGCTGCTGAGGTGTGTGTACTTAGGCTTCCATGCAGTATTTCCATTGACAATACACAACAGGGTCACTGGAACTGACTCAATGGTACTTATCCCGGATGAAGAGTTCTTGGTGCTATTTGAACTGGCAAGGTTTACTTTATAACAGATTGACGGTTCCAATTCAAACATAAAGTTAATTGGCTACATGTACTTGCCTGTGCTTTCTCTGTGCCCATGGCTCTGTATACCAGTTAGGTTTGAGCAGATGTTTACTGTTAATATTAACCATAGAAAAGAATGAAATTTTGTTTGCTTGCATGTTTAAATTAAAACATAAATCTGTTACGTACAAAGGACTTTTTCTGTAAAACATAAATTATATATTTTTTTAAATTGGAGGTTCTAGCATGTATGTTTCAGAATCAGTATGTGTTAGAATGTTAATTCTCACTGAAGAACGTTGATCATGTGATCATCGATTGTTGAAGAATTATTTTCTTCTTTCATTCAGATTGATTTCTTTGTCTTTAATTCCGTAGAGGAAATCTGTGAAGACAAGCCTGAATACCAAGACGCCTAAATCCTACCTGCATCTACAACTGAACCTCAAGAAAATCCAGGTATTAAAACCAAAGAATAACCTAACCTACGTTTGAGGATAAAGTCTGAAACTGTTTGGGCTCTCGACTCCAACCTAACCTCGGGTTCCTCCTCGGTCCAGAGTTCACACAAAGTGACCTAAAGGCTAAGGGAACAGATCCATTTTGGTGGAAATATACTGCCAATTATGATGACTGTGATGCTCTCTGCCAATTAGACAACACACAACAACAAGGACACCTGACAATTAGATTGCCGGTAACCTCAACAACAATGGGATTTATTCAGACATTCAATGAATAATTAATTGATTGAGTGATTCAGGATAATTCGTATTGGGTATTAAAGCTTTATTACAACCTCTATTGCTTTGCTTGGTCTTGAGGAGAGGCTATTAGCAATACACAGCTAATATCGCACTGCGTCGCGCCAATCAGCAACGCACTGACTAATGTTGCCTCATGCAACTCCTACATGCAATGCACAAAACAATGTCGCATCGCATGAACACTATCAGCAATGCACGTCCAACGTTGCCAACACAAGACCAATTACCAACACTGGACCGCAGTAGCACTACACATCTCAATGTCGCACTGCCTAACGCATTGCTTAGCCCAGTGTCACTATAACGATATGGCCCGCATGCACTAAGCACCATGGCACCGCGGGCCCAGCCCAAATCTACTATAATGCACCTGCAAGTGAACGGCTGGACTGTACAACCTGTGTAATGCTACACGGAGACGGTCTGCCCTCGCCTAGCATATAGCAGCATACACAACGCCCATAGCAACACACGTACGCCACAGTGAGAGCACCAAGAACTTACGTCTACATGTACACAGCTTCGCTGAATTAGCTGAATCTTAACAAAAAGCAAGCTCCGCCCAGTTACGCGCTTGCCTTGATCACACGCAAACCATCCTGTGTACATCACAGGATATGTACACACCACACTAGTCCTCATTATTACGCACAGCAAAAGTTAGTGAAGTTCGTACACTTTCCACTACAGTATTAAATAAATATATTATTTGATTTATTGCTATGCAAGGAGAAAGTACACCCATCTCTAATTATCAACCAGACACATACATCTGTGTTTGTTCAAAAGTATTTTTTTTAGAGAAAACAATGTTGGATATGTTTAAAATATTTACAGTGAAATTTAACTCAGATCTTCACAAATTGTGTCAGTTTCGTCACCCATTTGTGCAAACTCTGTGGCAATCGTGTTGAAAAGAAATCTTGCTTAGCCATTTTCAGGTGGTCACTCCTCATCTGTTGGTACACATGTGTAAGCAGAAATGAAATTTTATTCGCACTGTTTAATATAGTTAAAGTTGGAACCGTTGATTCCGTAAATGATAACTTTCAGTTTTTAGTGGCAATTTATTGGCCCAAAGTATATACAAAGTCAGAGATTACAGTGTACATGTACATGTGCAGTTTTTGCCACATCATGAACCATTGTATACTGGGATTAAAAGGGAGGCTAAAAAACTAGAAATTGTTCGTTCTTAATTGAGCAAAACTGGAATTTTTCTCACCCACAGCTGGAGGAGCAGAGGCAAGAGGCAATTGACCAGGAGAACCGCATCCTTCTGGCTAAACTGACCAAGGTCATCCGTTCAGCAGGACAGCTGGACAACTGGAATGAAGACTATGATGAGCTGCCCAAAAGGTGAGAGATTGATTTTGATTGCACCCAGAGACACCCAAATAACTTAAATTTACATATGCATATTTTTAGACATACCAAAGAAGTTTGGACATAAACAGCTCCAGTAAAGCAGTTGCAGCTTTCAATTGGATTTTCACCTTAATCCTCACTAGTGAATTTGGAGATTCAAGATCATTCTACATTGGCCTAGAAGTAAAGAACAGAAGTGAGCCAGTTCATAGGCTAATTTGTGACCCATTCTTTGCACTGTGTTATTTCTCCACCTCTTGTCCATGATGATTTGGGACTGATCTCAGTTGCATCATTGATGAGCCCACTCAAGCCCCCCATGTCCCTTCCATCCTTCCAAGCAGTTATGTGAGATCTGTATCCATTAGCCAGTAGAGACAGAACTGAAATCAAACTAAGTTGGCCTTAGAGTAGAATATATCATGTACTTGTAAATTGTACATGTAGACCAAGTTGATTTTAATGAGTCAACTTTGGACTAACTTCAGAGTTGATGATTGACAGAGTTGAGTTGGACCAAGTTGGTGAGAATTGAGTTGGTGAGAATTGAGTTGACTTGAAGAAGTTTCACAGTAATTTCTGAGGTTGAAGAGTGTTTTGTTTTATTACATTATGTAACACAGAGACTTCTAGACTCAATTATGTGGAACATTTGTCTCTTTGATTTGCTGTGAACAGTTTGAACAGGCCTCACATGCTAAGAGAGCAAGAGAGAATAGCTGCTGAAAATGACAAGATATCCAAACGACTCCTCAGCGTCACGGCAGAATACAATGTTGACCAATGGGTGAGCTAGAAGTCATCTTCACTTCTGCCATGATTTGCAGTTTAGAGCAGATAGTTCTTTGTGCATTTCAAGTCTTCAAACTAACCTGAAAAGTATGAGAAACTTTTCAAGCCAAACAAGGGCTCTTCCTTCAGTAGCAGGTACCAAAAAAGATGTACATATGTCAAAGTAACGTTCCACAATCCACATGCACGACTCGCATTGTGTGTGCCTGATTTTCATCTTGACGTGTGCAAAAGTGTACCGGGCATTCCATGTGGATGCCCACGTAAATGCCCACTTAAATTTTGCATATAAATGTATATAGATTCCTGTGCTATGAGTGCACTCTGATTGCAAGTTTGTTCATGGTTTGATAGGAGGATGATTACTTGCTTCATGAGTACTATCTGACACTGAAGGCCCAAGAGACTAAAAGCTTTGAGGTTGAAACGAGGGGCTTTGAAGAAGATGAGCCCCATTTCTACAACAGGGATCAGGAGGTTGCCACCGCCAATGGAGTAAGTCCATCTTGCAAAATCCATGCATAAAATATGGATTGTGCTATATATGTAACTTATATGAATTAGAGAAGTGTGTATGGCTGATATGCACAAGTTAGGTACAACAATTGGGTGAGTTAATTTTCAATTGAATATGCACAAAACCATTTACATCTTTTTATCACGAGAGAAACCGTGACCCCGCATTCCAAAACCAGGCTGAACTAGGTGATTTTGATGTACAGGTATCACTTTTCCTCTTCTCTGCTGTTATTCTTTCGTACAAAGTGATCCATGGTGAACTGTTTTTCTGCAGAAAGTTTTAGTAGTAATGGACAGTGAAAGTTGTGGCATTTGCATTGCTCATGTGCATATCAATATCATTTTTCCAAATACTGGCTTGCAAATCTTCAGCCTGGTTTTGGAATGGTGGGTCACAAAATGCACTTGAGCTGGATTGAATACAGTTACATTTAATTGTTCCAGCCAGTTTTCGAACACAGGTTACTGTTGCCTTGACTGCCCAGGCACAGGGATCTATGTTATGAATTACATGTGCTCGATATTTACTCCTGGCAGTCTGTTCACCAGTCCGAGCCTGGGCAGACAGAGACCGAGGAGCAGGTCGATCAAGTCAGCATCAGCCCATCGGGTACAAGCAAGAACAAGACAGTGGTAGGCGCTCTAAAAATGGACTTTCTATCCAAACATTGCATATTGCATCCTGTGAAGCCTCAAATGAGATTTTTGCAATCCCATTCAAAGAATTTAATCACACACGTATACCTTTTACTATATGACATCGTTCAAAAGGTCTTGTTTCAAAGATTTCTGTTACATACATTTCTCAATTTCAAAAAACCTACCACTTTTAATACTTTTGTTTTGTGTGAAATTGCCACTTTTAATGGTATTTGTGTTGTTATTCCATCTTCTAAAATGTATTTGTTCCCATAACAAGTACTTTCAGTGTGCATTGCCTCCTACGTTTCCTCACATTTAGGCCATATTTTAAACACATCCTCTGATTTACTTTGATTTGCTGCTGTTCATGATGTGAATTCTTGTGGGTATTAATGCTCGTTTTTTTCTCTTTTCCTCTCTTCAGGTGAACAAGAAAGCTCCCACCATCTTCCGGAGGCCGAAGCCCCAGCCCAAGCTGCCCCTGCTGGGACACAGTAGGAAGAAAGAGGAAGAGAAGAGAAAGGTGGGAGACAATTGCACCGGCCAATCAGAGTGATGCAGTGGCTCTGCTTTCCTTGGCCCATTTCCTGATTCACTGGTTTTCTTGTCCCTTAATGCATGGGTTGTACCCAGACTATTGTCATATTCATATTATACCATTATATTTAAATACTGTAATATTTCATACCTTTGTGGACAGTTCTAATAAAAATTTTCATTCAAGCTTATTTCAAATTGTTCTTTCTGGGAACAGAGAGAAGCGGCAAGTAAACCAGCTCCATATGATGACAAGGAAGATGCTGCCAGGCTCTTCAAAGCTACCAAGGGAATGAGTAAGTTGTTTCATCAGTGGACTAGAAGAGAAGTTTGACAATTTCTACTACATTGATTACTGGGGAAGTATTTTATATTGGATTACAACAAGGACATGACAGAAATCACAGTAAGGCTTAACTGAAGGAAAAGTTCTAAGCCCCATGACATCCCACCATGGCCTTTGACCCCCAAGCCTTGACTCTAACTGTCCCAGATCCTTCAAAGTCCATGGGATATTTTGGAGTATTTTATAGGACCGGGGAAATGCGCAGTGTGTAAATAGACAACCCAGTTGCTATTACATTGTTTTGGACTCAATGCTCTTCAGAGATATGTACAAAGAATGTGCCATTGGATGTCTGCAAAGTGGCAAGGTTGGAAGATTCGGGAAGGGAAATGCCTAGGGATTCAGAGTTACAGTTACCTGAGGGTTAGAAAAAGCAGGGCTGTTGACTTTAGGAAAGTATTTATATATCTGACCCTTTATACACAATGTACAATTGTAAAGTACCCAAGAATAAAATTAACCATTCAGTTGTAAAAAACAACAAAAGTACCCATGAATTTTTTAATTTATCAACGTATGGTAAAATTCCACATCAATTTGAAGGCTTCTTAGAAGAAAAAAATAATCAAGTTGTCAACAATCAGCAGCACCCTTCTGTCCCTTTTTATGTACATTTCATGAAATGGACGCTCACAAAATAGGGAATGCTTTTCTCAATGATCACTTACATTGCATTAATTACATAAAACAATCATTGCTTTTTTTCCTGTTTACCCCCAGCCAAAGCTGAGACGGCTTTCATCCATACCTTGGCCAGGAGGACCTACAGCCAGAGGCAACAGACCAAAGAGATATTTGAAAAGCACTATGAACTGGTAAGACTATGAGGCTTACGCTGTGTCTGAAACGGGTATTGCTTACAACTATGGCTAGTCACCTACAAAATCCATGCAGTAGCCACAGAAGTTGATGCATGATTTTGATGTGTCACAACTCAAGCCATGAAGACTTGTGACTCATTCCATTATTTCTCGGAATACGCCTGCATATAAATTAAATCTTGAAATTGATATCTTGTCTCTAATCTCTTTCCCTGCATACGCCTGCATATAAATTAAATCTTGAAATTGATATCTTGTCTCTAATCTCTTTCCCTAAGGAAAACATAAAACTTTACTGCATGCAGTTCTCATTTTTTAGAAACTTTGAACAAAGTCTACCCCTACATTTCAGATTTATTTTGTTGTCTTTCCTTGATGTAGTCTCAGGTCTTTAGAGATGATGGTGGTGCTCACAGAGGTTATCAATATGCATCTGTAAAATGTGATAAATTTCAGCTAATAAAACTAGAAATGTCCCTAGTTGTGATTAATTCATGTAGAATTTGCTTCAATTTCCTTTGCTACCAAACAGGTTGTTTTGTGGACTGAACCCCTTTGCACAGTTTCAGAAGGTTCCTAACTTCCATTCTTTCTGGAAATCTGTTTCCTCAAATGGAAGAAGGAATAAACAGATCAATTTATTTTGGGACTTTAGCAATTAGGATACAGGCTCAACCCTACTAACTCCCTAGAGATTGTGCGCAAAGTTACATGAAATATTTGAGGATTGAAGTGACTGTTAGGGAAATAAAATGAAGCTCTTCAGGGTTTCTACACGACTGTTTTGTAGCATTCAGTACAAAGAATGCATTGTTATATTTGCATCAGGGAGATATTAATTTATATTGGGAATTTTTACCCTCACTGAAGTATGTTTATAAAAACTGTATAGTGTGTGTTGTCTGAGGGCTTGTGAAGAAAAATCACAAGCTAAGTTCGGTGGGATTCGACCCCAAGACTACTTGCTTATTATTGGAGATGCACCATTGACTGCTTGGGTTGGCTGGCCATTTTGAGTCAGATCAACAGCGGATACCACACTGAACATTTTGAAGGGAATGTGAAGGGCAGAAACACCCATTGTCAAATTAATGTGCCATTGGTTAAATACTGTATAGCGTTGTGCTATTGGAGAATTCCCAGCACTCTGCTGCAAAATGGGGGTAGTGTGAAGTTAGGAATTCACTGTTTGGCCCAGAATATAACACGGCAAAATTTCACTTGTAGGAAGTCAGTGCAGTTTTCAAGTCCGTAAAGTCCATTTCAAGTGTGTCTCGAGTTAAGTCAAAACTGTATCACTTTTCAGTTCACAATGACCACGAGATGCTTTTGTAATCAACAAAGGCATGGTTTCGACAAAGTTCATTTGAATAGCTTGCGAAGACTGGGGGTTCAGTGATGCAATTTTTACTTATGATGGACTTGACTATAGTCCTATCCAATCCAGTATTGTCCTCTAAAGAGGGTAGGTGGCACCCATTTCTGATACAGACCTCCAGGCCCGGCGGTCTTGAGCTAATGTCGCAGCATTCCTTAGTGAAATTAGATTCAGACCTCTAGGACTATAAGGAATGATTATTTTTCCATGAGTTTGTAATGATTAAAACTTTACTCGTGTTTTGGTCAGGACCTTGAGGTAGAGCTGATTGAAGTCCTTGGAGATGAGTGGACGGACATCATCAGCATCCTCCTGGCCAAGCGAGAAATGATTGATGCTACTGCACTGCGACAGGCACTCAAGGTAAAATGGCAAGTGTGTGTGTGTCGGCCTCCACTATCAGGGGAAGTTTCTTTGTTGGGAAAGTCGGGACTGCATACTTGGATGTTTCTATTGTGGACAAGTTGTTGAACAACAGAGGCTGACGAGGTGCATGATAGACTAAACATTGTCATACCTTTGTCTTGAATACTGTCTGTTCAGTGGCCCAGAACGATTACAACAGGGCAATATTTCCGCATATCACACTCGCTGTGAGACAACTCATTCTGCCTATAGCACGTGCAGGAGACAGGAGAGTTTGGGAAGTTCGAGAGTGACCGCTGTTGCTCGTTTAGTCAGTTACCCATGATACATTTTGTGTATAGTTTACCAGGGCATTTAATCACTGGTTGGATTCATATAACAGACTCATTCTCGTCCCCGCAGCATATTAGGTAATGAAAGGATCACTAAGGAGACATGACATGTGAACTTGTACTCACTGGTACCTGCCCTACTTTCACATTAAGGTTTAAGCAATTAACCCTTACCCCCAGGGTGCTATAAAATTATTGAAATCAGAGGATTCAGGACTGTTAGGGATAGAAAATGAGGGGACAGTACCTTCGCAGACGATATCATTTATGTCTGTTTATTATACAGTTTGACAGTAGGCCTAGCATCTCCTGAACTTCTGAAATTCAGAACTTGTTTCTTTGGGCAAATTCCTGAGCCTCGACATAATGAAGACACGTATGACAAAACCATTGCTGACTGCTGTGATGTGGCATATGATGTTTTGAACACCCTCGGGTAGACAAAGAGCCCTCGGTTTCGCCTTGGGGTGCTGTGCGTCCCTCGGGTTATATCCCGCATCACAGTGCTCAACAGTTGTTTAATTGATGATCGCACAGAAAATATGAGGCTGTTCAAAAAGGCATAGAATATGAACAAAAGAGGAGCAAAACTGTGTGAAAGGCAGAGTCTCCTCTACCTGTTCTTCAATCCTGTGCTTAGGTGGAATTTCAGGCTATTCATTGTGAAAGACAGCAATAGGTGGAAAGGCTTGCGGTAGCACCATGTGAAGGAACATATCTCTTATGAGTATGTGTGGTTCTGAAAAGAACCGGGAGTATACCCATAAGAGATGTATTCCTTCGCATGGTGCTACCGCAAGCCTTTCCACCTGTTCCTGTGCTAAGGGTTGAAATTTTGCCGGTGTCAGTCAGTTTTTGAATCTGCTAGTTTGGTATTTCTAAAAGTCTTGGTCATTCAAGAACAAAGCACACATGCAAGTCAGTGGATGACGGTGCTGATAGCGCAAACGTTGTGTATGCATACTGTTCAGAAATGAACACTCATGTGCTTCGTTTTGGGCATGTGCTGTTGGAATACGGAGTTGGCTCATTGCAGCTTGATGAAGCAAGCAGTCCTCAGACCAGAAGGGTATTTTAATGTAAAGCAACTTAACGCAATATGAAGTGAGCTCATCCATTGGTTTGTTCACACCTTGCATGAGTTTAAAGTTTAAAGTTCAAGCTTGCTTGATACTGAGATGGACAAAAAATTTGTTACATGAAACATTTAATAGATGAGCTTTGAAACTTGGTAAAGGTGGTTAATTAAATGAAATGTCAAGTACCCTGTGGTTCTTTTCAGAACAAGACCTACATGTACTCACAAAAGAGATACCCTTGCATTGTGCCTCCGTAAACCTTTTACTTAAAACATTTAATATTTTTTCAACTGAGACTTGTCTGGTTGCAGTGGATTTCATTCATCCCAAAGGATGGTCATTGAGCACTCCAAGAATAACATGAAATTTCTATCTCAAGCTAACCAGGGCACCCCATTTTGTTGACAAATGACAACCTGCTTGAGCTGTGCAGTATTCAACAAGTCGAGTCACTTCTGTTGATTGTGGGTATAACATCCTACTCTTTGTCTGTTGTATTTGATCATGTAATAGCTCTGAAAGCATCCCTTCATTCAGTATCCCATACCTTTTAATAAACTGTGGAAAGTTGAAGTTCATTGTGGTTCTGGTGTCTTGACAGGGAGAGTTGCCTTTGACAGACACTGTGATGGGACTTCTGTGCACAAGAAATAATGCAGTAAGTTACACTAGACTGAAAGATTAATGATGTTTTTCTTAACCCCTTTGCGCCGGGACACGGCTAGAGCCGCCATAAAAATTGAGATCCTCAGCCCACTTTTCAGCTATTATTCTCGGCCCCCGCTCGAGTGAACGAGGTGAAAGAAGGCAGACCCTGGCTCTTGTATATATGGTAATTGGTCTTTGTGCGTAGCCCAGAAATGAAAAGACCGAATTTGCATCATAATCACCAGCTTCACAAAAGTCCCCACTTTGAAAAGAGGCAACGGGAATGTGGAAGCGTGAGTAGAGCTGCATGCCACTGAACAATCAGCCTTTTCACCGTGTAATTCAAAGCGTACAGAGCATGCAGGGCCACAAACCGATAATTTGCAGTTTGGCAGGTGGCCTTCGTGGCCAAGTGAGGCTGGAATTCTTGGAGTCGGCTTTCAGAAAAAAAATTCCCGTCCTCAAGGGGTTAAAATACATTTTTGAATCATTTCTTGGTGGTAAAATGGAAATTTGCCAAACAAACGTTTTACAGTTTGTGCTGGAGAACACGAAATAATTTAAAATGATTATCATTTAAAATGACAGTGTATACGTTCATCATGCACATTTCAGGTAGGTGTGTTTTTATGATAGAATATATGCATTTCATAGCAGGCAGACAAATGCAAGAAGTGTCTTTGAGTGGAGATAATTTCCAGTGGCAACACATACACGAGAGTGGCTTCCTCATTAGTTTCATTTTTTTTTCTACCTCTGCAGGCAATCAGTGTTATCAAGAAGGCATATGCCAAGGAGTACGGCACCCAGCTCGCTGATGACATCAAGAGCGAGACCAAAGGCCAGCTAAGACATCTCTTCCTTGCCGTAGCCAAGGTATACCTCAGTGAGCTGTGATCTCCTTGGACCGCACCCCCCTGGCTGGTATAGAAAAGAGAAGCTGGGCTACCTAAGAAAGACTGCATTTAAGTGGAAATGGGTTGTGCGCACTTTGCGCCATGTGCACTTGAAACTGTGCCTGCGTGGGAGGGAGAAGGCGGGGTCCTAGGAGGGATGACCTCTTGAATTTGCTCCTCGTTGAAAAGTCAGCGCAACTGGCCACTGACCATGTGGCATGTGTCCATAGGCTAGCCACTTTTAGCCTAGGGTGATTTGCAAGGGACTAGTATCCTTCAGAGTATTTTCTGAACCCCCAACGCTGCTCCAACCTCTCTTGCTTTGAGGTGGGCCTCTTTGATTTCTTCCTCTTTCTCAATGCCGTTGATAGGGCACTCGCATGGAGGGCAGTGAGATTGACCCCGACCGAGCCAAGCAGGATGCTGAGATCTTGAACACTGAGTCTGAGGAGGAGAGATGGAAAGCTGACACTGGCAAACTAGCAGAGCTGCTGCGAATCGCTAGCTTCTCCCAGATCAGAGAGGTCTTGGAACAGTATGAGCAGGTGGGTCTTCCTAGCCCGTTTCACTTTGGACAGTGCAACTGTTTGGCATTGTAGCAGTGTAGTTGTGTTTTTTGGAGTGTCAACTGAGAACTTTGACACAGAACCTTTGCTGGAATTCATTTGAGTTTTGGGGAATTGACTTGAGACTGGATGACTTTTGACAGACTTGTGATGATTTAACCTCAGCGGTGTTGTTTATAACTGCCCTGTTGAGACAAGAATGGTCTCAGGGAACTAGAGAATTCACATCACTGAAGCAGCATACAGTTACGTATAAAATGTGTACGTGACTCAACTGGAATTTTGAAATAATATTTCTATTCTATTCTCTGTTTTCTTGTGCACTCTGTTTCATTGGCTGAAATAATGACAGCTGTATGGAAGGAGAGTTATGGATGAGATACAGCAGCAACTGGGAGGGGACTACAGGGATGCTCTGCAAGCAATGGGTGAGTCTCTCAGATCATGCTGTCAGGCAGAGGGGGGGAGACAGCTGTTTGGGTTCAGATAGCCGTCGCACTGCAGTGCTACAAGAGCTGTATCTCTTTCTTTATTTCAGTCAGTTGCATACTGGTATTCAGGTTGAAAGGTTTCAATCTTATATGAGTTTTATGTGACACAAGTGCTGTGTGGTGAGTGTGATCTCACTGTCGTAAAAAGTGAAAATCTCAAATATGGTCACTGAAAGGTGAAAAGACATTAATAGACCTTTTGAAGCTCGCGCTCAGTTATAATTCCTTTCTCATGGCATGGAACCATTAAAAAAATGAAGTGCAATCCCTCTGTTCCAACTTCCAAGATATTTACCAGAAAGTGACATCAGGATACTTTTGCACTGTCAAACCCGCCCCCCACTGGTGTTACAGTAGTCACTCTAGTGACTCTACCAATGACTTCATTGAAGGGTCAACACGTTGCTGTAGAAAGAGGTGTATTCTTTGATCTGTCCATAGTGAAGTGCCTGTACCACTGTGCCATGTACATGGCGGAGCGGTTCCGCATCAGTCTGGTGAGGCAGAACAGTCCCAGTTTGATCAGGCTCGTCATCACCAGATCAGAGGTGAGCTTATCTACCTCCTGCCCCTATGGCTTGTGTCTACATAAACTTAAACTGGAGACTTGTTACTATGAATGAGGGCAAGCAGCTGGTCGTGAACATCATAAACATATTTCACATTTTAAAATTTTTTTTCACCGTGACCATCTCTTTCATGTGTACTCCAGCTGGCCAAATTCTTATATGAAACATAAAGTGCCTCAACCAAGAGAGCCAACTACAGTCTGATCATACTGTTTCAAGTTCTTGTGTTTAAGTTTTTTCCTGAGGTTTATAGCTCAGATCTAGTCAAATTGCTGTCGTTGAAGTGTGCTGGATAACATTTGAGTGTGCTTCACAGAATTTGGCATTGTGTATTTGCATTTTCTAAGGAATAATTTTTAAATGATATTCAGCTTTGGGGAATTCTTAGAATTCAAAAAAAGAATTATCCTCACTAGATTGACATGCCACAAATCAGGAAGGCATACCGGCAGCGATATGGGGAGACCCTGATGGACGCAATCTCAAGCATCTGCCAGGAGCCGTACAAGAAGGCGCTGATCAACATGGTGCTGGTGCACGGGTGCCCAGCCAATCAGCAGGATCAGCAGGAGGTAAGGTGGTGGTCCCATTGGATCTTTTGTTACATTGGATCTTTTGTGGTCTTTTGTTACAAAGCCCAGTTCCCTTTGTCTGATTTCAGAGACCCCGGCTACGCGTATAAAGAAAACGTGTCCAGTACCGGAAACCCCGGCAGCAAGTGGTTAAGCCAAAACAATGCAAGCCTAAATTGGTACTTGTATATCATTATCATTTATAAGCTGAACACCAAAGAGCCCCCAAATTTTCAAAACCTGTGTTTTCTTTGTGGCAGTTTTCTAAAGATGGCCTCCATTCTAAGCTGTATTATCTGTTAACTTACCAGGGTAATTAAATTATTTGGTGTTTAACCACTTCGCGCTGGGATACCCGGTACTGGAGACGTTAGGTTTGTACACATAGCCGGGGTTCCGGAAATCGGACAAAGGAGCTGGACCTTGTAACAGAAGACTGTACTCGGAACAAAAGACTGGGCTGCTGGGAATTGCAGACATTTTTTTCAGTTGTCACTAGCGGAGGTAATCCGTCATTGTTTCAAAACAGTATACCACTGTTTGTGGCATTCAGTGCAAGCGGATTATGACTGGGGACAAAAGTGCTCCAGCGATAAGTGATACAGTACCGCTGCACGCTAATCTGGCTGCATTTGAAAAGACGCCAGTAGCGTACCGGGCCAGTTTCGGGCACAAAAGAAAATTCTGCAATGCTGCGCAATCTGGGCTCTCTTTACAAGGTGGCAGGCCTGGCTGAAATACTTGGGTGTCAATAGATGTTGCTTGTCAGATTAGAGTAGTACCGGACAGTCATTTGTGTGGGAGTAAATGTTCAGTAAATGAAGTTATGAATTTTTGAAAAATTTTGAAAACAGAAAATCTTGAAAATCCCCCAGGAACTTGTCATGCAACTTCAATTTAGATCCAGCAGCGTATGGTTAATATCTCTTTCCTCAAAGCATCTGTCCCAAATGATTGGACAATTTGTTTTTCTTTTTTGGGGCAGGGTGAGACCAGAGGTGCCTTCAGTGCCACCAAGGTGCCCAGCCTCCCAAAGGTAACATCCCCAGCCAACAAGACCAAGCCAGTACGACGTCCCTCACCCAATAAAACAGCCACACTCAGCCCCACCAACCCCCTGGTGAAGAGTGTCAAGGCAGCACAGCAACAGCAACAGCCACCTGCCAAGGAGTCTATTTTAGTCTCTAGGAGGCCGGGCGCAGTCCCCAAGAAGACGGTGACTGTAGTTGACCCAAGAGCCAAACAGGTTGGTTTAAGTTGTAACCCATCTTTCTAAACCCTGTGGTTTATCTTTGTAATAATAGCCTCATCTCATGAGTGAGAAGAATTTTTTGAGGGGTGAAAATTTCAGTGTTAAGGTTGTCCTTTGTTTACTGATTACGGCTCCTCCTGCTTTGTCGCACTGGAACTGGCCGCCTGACCCTGAGCCTGGTGGTCCAATGGTTGAGACATCTGCTCGACAAAAAGGAGGGTTTGGGGTTGGAGTCTAACCTGATTAATTAGACTGTGACTTTTTTCCTTGCAAGCTCTCAGACAACATTGGTTAAGAAGAAAACCTAATAGTAAAATATTTCCTTGCAGATTTGTATTTTAACCACTTCGAGCCAGGCCCATTTATCTATGTTGATTCTGCTGGGCTGGGTAATTTTTCATCTTTTTTCAGTTTTCAAAATTCTTAAAAAATTTATAACTTCATTTACTGGACGTTTACACCCACATGAATGACTGTCTGGTGACTACTCTAATCTAACAGACAACATCTGTTGACGCCCGAGTATTTAAGCCGGGCCTGCCGCCTTGTAAAAGAGCCCAGATTGGGTGGTGTTATGTAATTTTCTTTTGTTCCCGAAACTGGTACGGTGCACTGCTGGCGTCTTTTCAATAGGGGCCAGATTAGCATGCAGCGGTATTGTATCGCTCATCACTGGAGCGTTTTGTCCCCGGTGGTAATCCGCTCGCGCTGAATGCCACAAACGGCGGTATAATCTTTCAAAACAATGACGGATTTCCTCCGCTGTTTGCAACTGAAAAAATGTTGGCAATTCGCAGCAGCTTGGTCTTTTGTTCCGAGTACGGTCTTTTGTTTCAAGGCCCAGCTCTCTTGTCTGATTTCGGGCTCCCTGGCTTTGCATATAAACCCAAGGAGTCCAGTTCCGGAAACCTGGGCAGCAAGTGGTTAGCCCAGATGTTTTGGAGTACTGAACTTTTGTTGAATGCTAGAAGCAGTTTAATGCATGAATAAAAATTGTTTTGTGGTGGTGAAATTGTGACCATTTTTAGGCAACAACTAATTGTCGGCTGTAATCTTACAGCACTTGGTATGGATAGCTGCCCTTTCAAATTCTTGATGAATTAATGCCGATAAGCCTGCCTCTAGTGTCATTCTTTTTGCCACTTTGGGTGAACACCGCCATTTTTTCCTGGTTTTTTCCTCTTAGACTCCCCCATCTTCTGGTGGGAAACCAAGTGCCATCAGGCAGAGCCCGTCCAAGGGGAAGAGACCAGTACTGGGCTCCAAAGTAGCACTGAGTTCACCGAACAAAACATCTCGCAAGCCCTCCGTTGAAAAGAAAGAGAAAAGGATATCAGGAACTCCACGGATCCTGAAAACAGACTCACAAGCCTCGCTGAAGACGGAGGACCCAAAGGCACATGAAACGCAAGAAAAGCCAGACTCCCAAGAGATCATCAGCACATCGCGAGGGACTGATAACAGAGACGGGAGTGTGGTGCGCGAAAAGTCAGCTGGGGGTGTGGATACTTCTGAGGTACAACCAAACATGAATGTCGCTCAAGGAACTAGAAGTAGTGAAAAGAGTGGCCCCGAAGATAAAGTTGCAGAAAACGTTGATGAAGATTCCTCCCGGAAATCTGTCCCACAGACTGAGGAAGGCCAGACAGCTGTTGTTGATGAAGGCTCATCTCAAAAAGATGTCCCTCAGACTGGAGAGGGACAGACAATCATTGATAATAAGAATGACGAGAAGGCAGTGGTCACCCAGACAAATGAAGAGGGACAGACACAGGCAGAGAAGCAGGCCATACTCCAGTCAAATGGGACTCAGCAGGTCAAACCAAACCCTGAGGCCGATGATGGAAAAAAAGCAGCAGGCTCAACCATCAAATTGGAGAATGCAGAAGATGGCTCCAAGGAAGCAGGAAGAAACGAGAAGGAAACAGAGTGAAAAGGCCTGAACAATATAGTCATCTCACCACAGGGAGCAGTATGGACACCAGACAGGAACTCTAGACAGCACTGTGTTGCCAGCTCTAGAGAAGTGGAAAGATTAACACTGGTGTACACATCAAAATTAGAGCAGAGAGTGTGCGGGCAGGCCAGTTTTCATTTGAATGTGCACAAAAACCTGCATCATTGTTTGAGGAGTGATCCTTTTGTGAATGGAGAACTACAGGAGTGGCTTGCCATTTTCAGGACCAGGTGTGGTTGGGCAGGGTTGTCATGATTCCTAAAGCACTGTGTGTGCATGAGGTACACTTCCCCTTTATCATTTTAAAGCCATGTGTAAAACCAGCGTATCTCAGTACACAGGCAAGCATTTGCCATGCAGCAGCTGTCCATGGATTAACTAGAGCATAAACATTCCACTTTTTCATTTTGCTCAACTAAGATGAAAAAACAGACTTCAGAGCTAGCCATTCAAGAAGTGTGCTAATAAGGGTACTGTGTAGTTGGATCTAGTGTTAGTGGGAAGTCGAGTGTAAGCAAAGGAGTTCAGGTTTGGTTTCCTTGTCAGAAGTAATGTTGCTTGTTGTCTGAATGTCTATTCCGTCCAAGTTGATGTACATGAAGTATATGTATACATGTATTGTACATGTACTTTCTTGAATTAAGTTACAATGTACATGTAATGTATTATAGACTCTCAAATGTTACGTTTCAGACTTTTAAGAAAGGGTTATGGGTTATATTTGATCACTTTTGTTTATAATCATGTTAATAATAGTATAAAAGTCATATGGTAAACTACAGTGTATTTCACTGTCTATCCCATCCTCCCTATCAGAAAAATAGTATTTCCCAACCTGTGTGTATTCACAGCAATTAACACAGGACTGGATCTGTGATGATTAACAAGTGTATGGTAGTGTGTTGTGAACTTTAAAAAACGAAGGCACCTGTTGACAATTCCATTTTGTAAGTTTCATTGGTTATGAAAGGAATCTAAATTAAGAGACTAAACAAGGCTGTGATGTCAAGGTAAGGCCTATTGAATACTTTATTAGTACATAGCCTGATACATTGTACTTGCCAACAAGTCAGTTGTACCCCCCCCCCGTATTGTACAAAAAGGAAGATCAAAAGGATCCACGGACAATGAATCTAGAAGCATTATTAGATGGTTGAAACATCTATTCCTGATCCCAATCCACACCAAAGACAAAATAAGTTTTGTACACAAAATCAATCACAAATATAGCACCAGTACATTTACACGTATTGCTTGTACATTCACTGAAATAGAAATACATGTAATCAAAGGAGAATTTTGTCAATTTTTAAACAGGACCTTTGAAGCCCACAAATTTTTTTTTTTACACGTATGACACATTCAGTCCATGTATTCTTCACAACATGTATATGGTCAAATTTAAGTCAACTGAAGCTATGATTTCTTACAAATGTTCTGCCAAGGGCATGGCATTCTCATCAAAAGCATTTGATGTCTTCATTTCTAATCTCCCAGCATTAGAGAGAGACACATGCCATAGCTATGAACATTGTGGATCAAAGGGGTTTCTGGGTTGCACATTATTAACAGGTTATTGGTTTGTCCCATATTCCATGTGCATAAGAAAGGTGTTTGGCAGTCACTGACTTGACTACTTCATACGTTGGAATCTTTGAACATACACAGCTCGGTACTTGGTGCACAAATACCGACTGTCCATATTAATTGTAGTAAAAATAATACTTGAGGTAGATATGTTTTTCCAATGTTTGTTTAAATGGCCTCATCACTACATGTATTTGCATCCAAACTCTTTATGTGTACTTCATGCACTTCCCTTCAGTACAGTGAGCTATGAGCAAATATTCCATTTGTAAAAATTAAAGATCACAATTTACATATATATCTTTTTACTTTCGTGTATGTTATTTCCTTTATTTAAGATAATACCATTTTTACACAGTTGCAGAAGAACCTCGATAAAGCTCGCTGCTTTGCAAGAAATGTAAAAATTCATTTAAATGTAAGATCAAGTTTCTTTCAGCTTGGTATACATGTATTTCGAATTTCCCCATAAGTATATATTCTTTTATGGCATTGCTTCAAATAAGTTAGACTAAAAATCTTTGATACTCAAAAATAATTATCAAATTACAATAAATATATAATAGTTATTATAATTGAAATCAAATTACATCCCATTCTGATATTCATACATAATACATGTAAGTTAAACAATTCTGTTTATTTTTTCCAGACTGCATTTAAGACCTGAGTAGGCCCATAGGAACTGCTCATTTCATCTTTTGACGAGGCAGTGACCGGTTGTATACAAGTTTATGGCCAATTACAGCACTGATTGGAATATACGCATCTGGAAAACATGAATGGAAATATTCAGATCACAAGCCTAGTGGTACATTGCAATACTAACATCAAGACATGACCATTTGCTTCCTTGTTCAACTGTTTTTAAAAAACATGAAAAAATTAATACATCACCTATATTGCCCCTACATGTGGGTTTCAACATGTGTAGAATACAAATCTGCTTTCTGACCAAAGCTGATGAACTATACATTTAAAGATTCCAGTATGAACAGAATGAAAATCTCGAGAAACTACAGACACCTACATGTAAGGTTTAGGTGGAGCCCCTCGTATCGCATCCAGGGACTGGAAATGGTGACCAATTACTGCTGAAATGTTTCCAATGCACTGTGAGAGAGAACCTGCTTAAAAAAGGCCAATTTTAGAAAAAAACAAGGGAATCGGGTATAAAAGTAAAGTGGACTGGTATCTGACTCTCAGTCTAATTGTTGACTGACACACTGGAAACTTTTCTGTCATCTTTGCCTGACAGAAATACATGTATGCCTGAAGTGTATGAAACAACCACATAACCAAGAACAAATAGTGCAATTCTATAAAAGGGTACGCATTCAGTTTCGTCAGCCCCAAACTATAGTTTATTATTGATAAACGTATAACTTGAAATATTCTATTTTTACCCCTGATTGTTTACTAGTACTTTTTATCATACTTGGAATTCTAAATGTGGTATACAAAAAAAATCATCTCAGATCGATCAGATTTTGAAAGGCACCTGATTAGGTGCCGGATACACCCGTTTTAATACCTGGTTCCTTTACAGGTACAATTACTGTCAAACCAGACTTTTTTCCACAATAACCACTAGCTCTCACAATCTAGCATCTCCAACATCAGGTCCCGGTACCACCATGGAGGGGGCAAGGTCACGGACTGAAGCACAGCCTAGGAGCAAATCGGAGAGATTACCTTTGATGACCTGTCACAAGAACATGAACTGTTTCTGTTTTATTCCCCGACGCAAAATTAACATCTGATACAACTACTGGTGAGGTACCAGCTCTTCATCATCTGATTCGATTAAGCCCACTGACACTGACAAGCTTGATGATCATGATCAAGTGGTACACTGGTAAGCAGGTGTTCATGGGGTTGAGTCCAACCCTGGTAAGCTCATGAATATTTTCACATGACATCGGACAACATTGAGTATACAGCGTTTATTTATGTATACCGGTGAAGGGCAAAACCAACCAATACTAAAATGACATCCAACAAAACAGACTACATGTATTTTCCTATCAACCGTCAATTACTGCAGGTGAGTCCAAGTTTGAGGTGTTTATATTTCTCTTTAGTTCACCTGCGCATCTTGCCTTACCTGGGTTCTGTGTGACATTCCAGGAAATGCGAGTTGCAGTGAAGGGAAATAGACAAGTACCTTTGTCATATTTGCACTTTATCGCCTTTCAACATTTAAACCCTTTTTGCACCGAGAGGCAGCTATAGCCGCTGTAAAAATTGAGATCTTCAGCCCGCTTTTCAGCTATTGTTCTCGGCCCACGCTCGAGCGAACACGGTGAAAGAAGGCAGACCCTGGCTCTTGTGTATATGGTAATTGGTCTTTGTGTGTAGCCCAAAAATGAAAAAAATGATTTTGCATCATAACCACCAGCTTCACAATAGTCCCAACTTTGAAAAGAGGCAACGGGAAAGTGGAAGCTTGAGTAGAGCCGCATGCCACCGAACAATCAGCCTTTTCACCGTGTAATTCAAAGCGAGCAGAGCACGCTGGGCCACAAACTGAGAATCTGCGGTTTGGCAGCTGGCCTTCGTGGCCAAGTGAGGCTGGAATTCTTGGAGTCGGCTTTCGGAATGAAATTCCTCCCGAGAAGGGGTTAACAACTGTGTATCAGGGAAGTATCGTACATGTACACCGACGCTAGTCAGTGTCAGAAATGTTCCTGCACAAAGTCCATAACACTTTAAGCCTTATACCATCTCATGGTCTCTCTAGCCTAGAATATAAGAGAATTTGTGCACATGGGAGGGTTCGTGTACACTGAACAGAGTGCATGGAATGTTTCGTAAGACTGGTTACATACCAGACAAGGCCAATGCTAGGTCAAACTCATCCCTGAGGATCTGAAGGACTTTGCAAACTCCTTCCTCACCCTGGAAAAAAAAAAGACTGTAAATCCTTCTACAGTTTGTGAAAAATTGCTCCACATCCGAATCACTTCATTTTTCACTGCCCCTGACATGTCACTGTAGTGCTGCAAGAATCATACTGGCCTGAAGTGTGAGACAGCTCTGCACACTACTTATACACAGACCACATCACAAACAGCAGGAGGATCCTTCGTGCCACTCATTCTTGAAATCTCTGACTGCTGTGAATGTCTCTCATTTGCAATTTTTGCATGATCATTTTCAAGGAAGTATGACAAGATACTGAGCACTGTCAAAGTGCCTTTGTGTGGTATCATTTGAAGGAACTGAAATCAAATTTTAAAGTACTTGTGGTAATGTTGGAGAGTGCTTGTTGCGAACAAAACTTTCAGAGCGCTAAGACTTTGACAAACTGCTTCCAACATTGTCCAACCGCAGTGTTAAGAAAGCTCAGGTGTGCCTAATTAGACAGTTAGTGAAAAGCAGCAATCTAGGCACTCCTTCATAAAAAGGAGGAACAGGGAGCCGGAGTTTAAAACCCACACCCTGTACACTAAAATCCAAACCAAAGTCATGCATACAAATAGATAACTAACAGACAGACAAACACACCTTATAGGTCAAGCCCCACCATGCAGGTCGGCCAATGAACACTGCCCTGGCACCCAGGGCAAGTGCTTTCAGGACATCGGTACCCTGGCGAATGCCGCCATCCAAATACAACTCCACATTGGAACCACGAGTTGCCACCAACACCTCCGGCAGAACATCAATCTGTACGGATTACATGAGAAATAAGGTTGGCATAGTGGTCCTTTTCTCACCTTCACATGTGGGTTGGGTCAGTCCCTGATTTTACCCAGAATAGTCATCTGGGGTTTTCCTCCCCCGGCTTAAACTGCAACTGCTCCTCGCCACGGCTCCTCTCTACAAGTTTCTTAAGGCTTAATGTGAGTTAAAGTGCCGGGGGGCTTCTTGAGAAATCCTTTTCTTCACTACAGGAAATACATGATAATGTTGTCAGTTTAAGACAGAAATACAAGAAGTGCGTGTTAAATAGAGGGAAAAGGACTGAATGAAATAAAAACAAAACAAGGAACTTCATGCAAACTTGGTACATGTATAAGCAGCCACTGTTAGGTTGGGTATTTGTGACTTACAGTTGCTGGCACGCCATCTAACTGTCTTCCACCGTGATTTGAAACAATGATTCCATCTACTCCGTTGGCCACTGCTTCAAGAGCACCCTCCCCTAACAAACAATAAATCCTGTTAAACAAATTCATTCATTAAAGTTACGAAACACATCTTACCAGTTCCATAAAAGTGGAATACTTTAATTTTTGCGGTAAGGCTCCACATTTACAGATACATGCATTTGAAACCAACTCCTACAATTTTTACAGAAATGAAATCCCAGGGCTAGGCAGAATCAAGTAATTGACTGAGCCTGCTTCCAGGGAGTATCTGTTACTCCAAAATTGTTGAGAACAAAAAGTTCTGCTTCAAGTTAATGGCACAAACAGATTCCTTGTCTATAAAGTGCCATGTTATCATGCTGCATGCAACTGGTATCAACTGACTTTCACTTGATAGCATGCATGATTTGCAGAGCCACATTTTCAGTTTACAAGTTCCAAGAATTGGACCAAATAAATTAACATACCTGTGAGGATTCCCTTGACAATAACTGGTAATTTTGTCAGAGACCGTAGCCACTGTATATCAGCCCATGTAACGGAAGGAGAGATTTCAGATGAGTTGTAGGATGCTAGATATCCTGTACTTCGCTGAGAGTTGAAGGAAGCTCCCTCAAAGTTGGGGAAGCTGCTCAGAAATTCAAAGTCATATCCTGACATCTTAGGTCTTCCTAAAAAATGCTGTAAATGTACTTTGAACCCCCCCAAAAAACCCAAAAGTTGAAAATGTAATCTCTGAATGGACAATTTTCCATGGACATTATTCTAACTCTATCTGAAAAATTTATCAAAATCTCATCCCAACTTTGCAGCATTTTGCTGGGATTAGCTATCTACTTCAACTTACCATGGATCGACATGCAGTCTTAATGCCTTTTTTTTATACTGGGTTTTGCCATGAACTCTTGATTTTGTTTAAAAGTGTGGCTTTGGTCAAGTGTGACCAAATGCTAGATCGTAAAAGACTTGAGCTGCTACAGAGACATTATGGATGGCCAGATAGAATTTCTCACATCTTGATTTTTGTCCACATGCCTGTTCTGGTAACTTCTAATGGGGCCAGCTCATTTACCTCGGAGAGGCAATTATTCCACTAAGCAGTACACACCTAACTTTTGGGTTGAAGCCTCCACGTCTCTCTTCGCTCAGTTTCTTAGCAGCATAGGGATAGTCTACTGTGACAACTAAGGCCTTGTATCCTGCGCTCTCGGCCCTTTGTACGAGTTGCTCTGTGCGTTTGCGGTCGGTTAAGATGTACAACTGGAACCAGAGATGGGCCCCAGGTGCTGCCATTGCCACCTCTTCAATGCTGCTGGTAGCATAGGTGCTGAGGATCATTATGGTTCCCATAGCTGTTGCAGCTTGTTGGGAATACAAGACAGGGTGCACATGTATGAACTCAGGGGTTGATATATTCACTGGACCAGTGGACTTCAGCCGGTGATTTTGACAATGGTCTCACAGCATCAATACCAGTACAAAGTGGGGCAGTCTAGTGTGTTTATAACAATAATCTACGAATCATTCCAAAAGTTTCATTCAAAATGATTAAGCTTAATAAGCCAGCTCGTAATTCTCCCTCAGAAAATGAAGCGCATTCTTCAGCAGACTCTTTGTTTCCCAGTGACCTATTTTTTTGGGAAATACCACACTTGGCTCCTTGATAAGTGAGCAGACACAGTGTGTGTCACACCTTTTGCTGCCTTAGTTTGTCTGTATTGTAAAATTTGTTCCAGTCCAGTAATTTTTACAAGCTACTTGCCCTGTGATCAAATTTGTTTGTTCCCAATATTCAACTCCTATGTAGTCTGTGGTTCAATTTGTCGAGAGCCCAGGGAGGAGGGAGGGGTATTTCATCAAGTTTGGTCCATTATTTTAATTTTTTTTTCCTTGTCCAATTCCTGATTGAAAGACTAAATGGATGGATGGGGCATAGCTTTTCAGCTGAGAGAAGAAATATTATCCAATTTTGTACCCATAAGCAATATTTCACACACATGGACTGGCACTATGCTCACTAGTACACGTCTTTTACCACTAGGGACTATGACTGACCGGAAGAGGGTTCAGCTAGGACCTCCAGGACCCTCTTCTAGTCACTCACAGGTTCCTCAAACTACTGTAGGAAAACAATTCCTTCAGGGTTTTAAGTGTTTTAATTCTGTATTTTTAACTAAAAAGCAATTCAAAAATTTAAGAATCACTTCATGGAGCTTTCCATGGTACGGTTTTTGACTGAGTTATCGTAATCCATGGCCGCATATGCCTGTCACTTTTTGTTTTGAGCCTCAGTAACCTTTACTTTAACGAGTCAAAAACTGCAAAGACTAATGACTGCCCGGGAAACTATTCTCTAGAATTCATGCCTGTGCGATGTTTTCGTGCGTATCCAATACAAGTTGATGCGGAGTTCATGTACTAACCTACATGAATATCAGTGAACCACACAGGACTGTATTTCAACCAACCACGACAAGAACCAACAAGAGGTGTGTTAGAATACCTCACAGCCAATATGGGTGAAGTGATTGTCTGACAGGTCATCACAAACAATGGGTGATCATAAACATTAACACTGGTGAATCCCCTGCACCTGCAGAATAAAGAAAATCATGTCTACCACATTCTGGAGGCTAAGTCACATAAGCCCCACAGGCTATCTCACAATACCTTTGGCCGTTGCCAGTTCCCCATCACTGCAGGCCAATTTATGCAAGGCAGAAGGGGCAATGCCGATGGGGAATTGGACCCGGTGGCCGAGCATGGTTACTGATAGGTCCCTCTTTGAGACATCCCTCAGGACCCGTGGACGAATACGGTATCTGAATGAGGGGAAAAAGCTTGCAAAATCAGACACTTTGCAACAAACTGCACTTCATGAAAAAGTCTTCCCTTAAATAAAGCAAGGAATCAGCTCTAATTATACTGTACAACTACATGTATTAAAAAACGGAAGTTATTTTTACCTTGAAAAACAAAACAAACTATTTGAAAATAGTGCCTCCAATAAAGACTACATTTTACATTTGCTACTAAGAATGGTTATCCTTTTCTTTAGGAAAAATTATTAACCTGCTCACAAAATGAGAGGCCAGAATGAAGCCTTTCAAAGCAAAAAGGTCCCTGCAAGGCGAAAAATACATGTACCTCCAAAGCAGTTCCTACTCCTGCATCCTGGCAAATATTAACATCAAGCAACTACAAAATTGATGACTATCCATTGTATGAGGTGCACTGGTCTCCTCTGGGCAAAGGAGTGATACCGATGGGGGCTGTTTGGATGGAATGCCCTCCACATTACATTGCACAGAAGTTGGCACAAGAAACACAACCCAGAAATTTATTGGAGAAAAAAAGAGATTTCAACAGCACAAAAGGGTCTTTACTGGATCTTTTTTACTGCTGGGGACAAAAAGACTAATACCGGTATTCAACCATTCTGGAAATTTCACTGCAGCCACTGCTGCTATTGGAGGAAAGTAGTCTATCATTTTCTAAAGTCAGCACATAGAGTGCAGTACATGTATGCAGTCAATTACAAACTCCTTGTAAAAAAATAAATTCTGAATAGGATGAGCATTTCGGGTTTCGGTCTGTGGGTAGAAATCTGAGTACTTTGAACAGGTGCAAGAAAATGCTCACGTGCCTCTACATACATATCTAAAGGCACTTTGAAACGTTTGCAGCCAGAAAACTTGCTCACTATGGAGGAATATGTGTGTTTCACAAACGTAAGACTCTAAATGAGGAAACAAAATGGTTGCAAGGAACTGGATAAATGGACTCCCACAATTCTAGATTTCAAACAAAAACAGCAAAAAAGAATTTCTCAAGAATTCTGACGGCAATTTACTACTTCAAACTGAACCAAAAATAAGAGTAAATATGAAAAGCCCAAACCATCAGGACTAAAACTAAAAACCAATAACTGAAACCAACACAAGCGAGAACTTTGAAACCATGGAGTTCTAGGTTATAACCTCGACTGAAAATTTACCTAACTAAAGAAATAACTTACTAAACAATTCTCTTTTACTAAGAAAGTAGGAGAATGTGATTAAAAAGATTCCACACAATCTTATAGGCCTCATTAGGGCTCTTCTGAAACCCCCTCAACTCCCATGACCCCCTTGACCCATCCAACACTCAAGCCCTTCGACCACATTGAGGGGCAAAATGTTTAGTTTGCACTTTCTCATAGTCAGAACCGTTTGAAGGGCTTGAATGCAAGTTGAGGTGGTCAAGGGGGCCATAGGACATTAGCCTCTTTTGAAGCATGGTAGACACATGTAGGCACTATTTGAAGTGGGTATTGGAGTTAACACAAAAGATTTTACCCAAACCAAATAGCACCTTCCAATTGTTTTCACCATACCTCAGATAGACTGATGGGTTTTAGTACAGCTTATCTCGTTTGGTACACAAATCCCCTGACTTGTCAGGATAGACTTTAGATTTTGGGAAGCAGGAACACAAAGCCATATTCTGAGCTGAACAAGTGGAAGTCATAAAGTAAGCCTAGAAACTCAGAACTATCGTGCATGGTTAAACACATGAGGTTCAAATGTAGGTCTGCTACAGGCTTAAAACTCCACAATATATATTCAACAAAGTATCATTGAAGATTTGAAATAGGAATGAAAACAGGCATTAACAAATTTACAACGAGGTCAGTCAACTTTCAAGACAATCTTCAAAAAGTTGTAAAAAGTTTTCAAAAGGACAGTCCAGAAGGAGAAACACAAACCAAAAAGGAGTTTATGCAGCAGACAGAACATCACTGACTTCCTAGCAGACATAACAAGAAGGGTACACTTATTGCAAAGTAGCTTCATACGACCGTTTCAAGATAGTGTGTCTCCAAGAGTTTACAACACATTGGCCAATCACAGGGTGCAAAATCTGTCAACCCAATGCGCGTTTGGAAAAGCTTGACAGATTCCATGTGTTATAATTGGCTAATGCATTGTAAACTCTTGGAGGTGCACTTTAGTGAATCGCCAGTATTGTGTAATAAAATAAATGGGGTTTGACCAGGGACTTTTTACAATTTATACAGTGTAGTATAAGTTGGTACCCAGAATTAGAAACCATTACTGCAGTGATGCAATGCTTACGGATGGGTGATATTCCTGTTACATGGAAAATGTACATACATCTTCAACGAACAAAGTGCTGTGAACTGCCAAATGCACGTGTGCGTCAAGCTTGACAGCGTGTGTGTGACTGCAGTGGCATCTCCTCAAATTTGTCGACAGTTGGGACTTAAGAAAACAAGTGGGG
>NW_019091399.1:1663568-1678313 GCF_001949145.1 Acanthaster planci
GGGGGTATCTAACTAAAACTACGTAGTTTTCCAGATGGAAGAAGCACAAGAGAAATCTAAGCACAATATGAACATTCACTTGATTGAAAACAAACAGTGAAAATCCTCCCCCCCAAAAAAAAACAATTTGATACATACCTCTTAAAAGCCCTGCAGTTGTCCTTCAGGGTGTCCTGATCATCAGAGCCATCATGGACGTGGTCAAAGACGCTGCCTGGCAGATTGTCCATGGCATACTTCTCAAAGTCCTCTACTTTTAACATGATGTACTTGAACGTTGGCACTGCATGTAGGCAAATCAAGTTCCTGAAAGAGGAAACAACAGCAATTACCATATTCATGATATTGTCAACTAGTTGCATTGTGGGAAATGCTGTTTTTAACACCCAACGGATGCACAGTGCCCAAGATGAACTGCTTTGGGAAAGAGTTACATATGCATGTAGGATTACGGACAACACCAATTTTCCCTGTCAACGGCCGTGGGAAAGCAATGTGTCCTAAAAAGTGAAATTTAACAAGGAAAATTCCAAAGTCGCACTGCAGAACATCTGCAGCACGTATTTTCCATAACTGTCAGCTGTGTGACAGCTTGACCGATCACAACACAGCTCCTATCTTTTCCTTTTGTTTTCCTGACCCCATCCAAATGAAAGCTGAGCTGTGATTGGTCACTGGAATGGAAACAAACAATGATGAAAAAGCGAAATGAAAAACAGTGATTAAAACCAGTACGTGAAGTCTACTGAATCTGTGTTGTGTTCTTGTTGACCAATGAGACTATCATTAAACAATAATTCCCAGGTTGAAAACTTGGGAACTTCTGCATGAACATTATTCCACAGCACGAATGGTAAATTTACCCCTTTGCTAAAAGTTAAAACCCCGAACTGACATCACATCCATTATTGATGTACCCGTTCTACATTTACTCCACACTAAAAATCAAGTTTTCACCGCTGTTTGAATTTGTAAAAACTGGATACATGTACAGGGTAACAGCACATATTAACACTAGTTCATGGATTAAGAAATTCAGCCAGGGCCAGCCTGGCGTTCTTCTTGTATTGATCAGATTACCCCGTATCTCTGTAACCATAGTAAGCTGAATGCAAGACCATTAGCATGTGCCCACCCTCTCTTGTTTAGTGTCAGAGGATTAAGACTATTGAGACCGATGCTCGCCTCCAGAGTACACTTAGTTTTGCTTATTGTTCAGGGTCATATACACTGGATCGCTAACGAGCTTTTGTAATGGAAACTTGACATCTGATGGATTATTTGTTAGTCAATGATCTCATGTAATCAAATATGCAGTAGCCTTTTTCAATCAGTGAAAATTTGTTTATTTCCTCTCTTCCTGTAAAACAAATCAATCATTCTTGCAACTGGGGTTTTCACAAGAATGTGAAACACACAGTTACATGTATGAAGCCAGGCAAGTCAGTGTTGAATTAAAGGCATTCTGATTCTGATGATTCATTAGCTTAGAAAAGTTTTTTATGCCAGACTTACGAACTTGAAAATCTGGTTTGCTGTGATTTTATTCTATCGCAGCAATTTATTGTGTAACCGAAACTCCAGTTGATATTTGAATAGTGTATACATATCCAACAAGAAATGAAACCGAGGGATAACCCCAACATGTCCAATTGGCCCTTAGATGTCTGAAAAGAATTCCTCAGATTCCAATGAAACAATGACCAACACAAAGCTGGGGGGTCTCTCTGCCTCATATCTGGCTTCATATGAGTGTAGAATTTAGTTAGGGTTTAGCGGTGTCGATAAAAANTCAGTTTATGATGTCAAAGATCGATACTGGCTTCTAATGACGATGTTGCATAAAATGGCTCAATATCAGTTTTAAAAACTCTTCAACTTTTTGCTTTATCATGTGTGTCATTACTAACGTCCATTGCAAATGTATATGTGGGTATATCTCCAAGAAAACCTAAACAAGAAAAATTTTCAACGGTTTATGTTGCTCTCAATGTTGGCAACACGCGGTGCGGCATCTCCTTGTAACTACAGCATGCACAAGTATCGACCACTGGCTACGGCTATCCACCGCCGCATCTATAGATCACAATTGGAAGCCGTAGTCGCAGGAGAGGACCGGATTATGGCTACCCATGTCATGCATGCACCGCCCCTTGATATGCAGTGCAGTGGGCGAACATACATGTACATGTGTACGTACGTACGTGACTAGTCACTGAGCTCGACGGGGCCGGGTAGGCCTAAGCTGCGCTGTCAGTGCACGACACTACGTTCGGCGTTTTCAACTGCCTGCCTTGCTATTGCCGCACTCATTTTAGTTAAGTACGGCATGGCATGCAACAGCACGACGTCTAGTCTTTCTTTATTACAAAATGTACTTACATGAACTTGGGTGTAGGCCTAGTTCTGCGTTCAGTAGTTTTACGGCCAAAAGTTATCAACACCGTATCCGTTCGTCTACTGTTTGAGATGTCGGAACACCTTATCTTTTAAGAACCACGCACGCGCGCGTACGCACGTGAGACTTTGAGTAGTTCATCTACCCCATCCAGTATTTAGTACAGTACACGTACATAAATACTAGTACAATGTACATGTACGTACGTGCAGGCAGCGGTCCATGATGAGGGCACCAGTATCACAAGAGGTCCATCTTCTGTGTGACGTCACACAAGTGGTATCATGGTCCACCCAAAGATCGTATAGCGCCGCGGCGCTATACGATCTTCGGTCCAGTGGTCCAGCCCACAAAACGGGCTGACGTACGTGGAGCCTATGGTGATGGTAGTACATGTATTGTACATATGTCAGCTAGTCTGTCCACACCCCCTCGAACTGATAGCCCTTAGAACTCTTTTCGCATGGTGTAAAGCTCGCATTCTCGAGGTCAGCATGACAATCACTACGAACATTTAACGCGCGGCAAGGGGACAATTAGCTGGAGTGTTCTGACAGCTGTTTGAACAGTTACTCGGACAGTGGCCTGATCCTGAAATTAGGGGAAACTTCATGGGTTGTTCCTATCCAAAAAGTGAAAAATCCTGGTGAATTGAATGGTTTTAGACCAGTGGCTCTGACTTCAAGCGTAATGAAATGTTTTGAGAAGATTTTGTTGAATCGTCTGTTGGAACAATCTAGTATGCACTAAGATCCCATGCAGTTTGTGTATCGAGAAAGCGGGAGTTGAGGACGCCGTCTTGTACTCGCACAGGGCTCTTTCACACTTAGACAACGTTAAAACCTACGTAAGATCAACACTCATTGATTTCTCTAGCGCATTCAACACACTAGTTCCACTTTTACTGGTTCAGAAATTGGTGAACATAAATGTACACCCACAAAAACTGATCGTGATCCAGGATTTTCTCTTGCATAGGCCACAAAGGGCGAAAGTGTGTAATACCTTCTCAGATGTTCGTATAATTAGAATTGGTGTCACACAGGGATGCGTTCTGTCACCCGTCCTGTTTTCATTATATACTAGTGAATGTGTTAGCACAGACGACCAATGTTCAATTATTAAATATGCTGACGACACAGTGATTTCAGGTTATCTGTTGGAGGAAACAAATGCAGAACGTTACTTTTCAGTCGTTGATAAGTTGGTAGAATGGTGCGACACACATTCTTGCAGTTGAATGTCATGAAAAGAAATGATTATGGACTTTAGGGAAAATAAAGGAAATGAACATGCACCACTGACCATTCATGGAAGTGTACTTGAGCAGGTTTTAGAAATTTAGTTTTTGTTTGGCCTGCCATACCTTGGACATACCATGCATTCTTATTATTCTCTTTCTTTGTTCTTCCTGAGTCCTGACTGGCATTTCACTATAAATTGTTCCTCTAAACCAATACATGCCCTTTAGGTCACCTACCGAGTGTGGTCGATTCGTTGACTGTTTTCCCTGATCCGTTATTTTTTCACGTCAAAAAGTTTTCTCAGATATGGTTTATCCCACCCCCCCCGCCACATGTCTGTTCTCTTTTGTTTCCGATTTATACTTTTAATTTTTTTTCAGGCTTGCCTGTTGCTGACCAATGTCACACCTGTGGCATGTATGGCCACTAGGCCGGATTCAAGCCGTCCAACCGTTTCCAATCTCGTCCAAGAGCCAGCCCCACACTCTGTTCCTACGGTCATAGATGCCCCTCCCACTGGCACTCACCAGCTGCCCAATCAACTCTCCTCGCTCCATCGGGGTACGCCTACTCCCCAGTCTGTCATCCCTTCACGAAGGCCACTCCGTCTCCAGGATCAGACACTAAGTCAACGTAGGGTATCTATCTGTGATAATTTTCCCGATGTTCTCAAGGTACCTGTTTGCCTAAACGATCCAATATTCGAGCCGTTACAGTCCGATGAATTACCGGTTAAAGGGAGACTGAAACAACATGTTCAGCTTTGGCGTGAAATAGATGCTTCCAATTTGGTACTTTCTATTATCCAGGATGGGTTTATCATTCCGTTCACCGTTGACCCGCCCCCGATGTTTTTTTTTTTCGAAATGACAAGTCCGCATTGCGTGAGGCTGATTTTGTTTCTGAAAGTGTTCTCGAATTACTCGCCTCGTTTCGCATTTGTGAGAAATCGTGCCCGTCCTCTGTAACTTGTCCGCTCTCAGTTGCTGTCTCCTCGGCTAATAAAAAACGTTAATTTTTTTTACCTCAACGCCTTGAATGTATATACTCCTAAAAAGCACTTCAAAATTGATGACTGGAAGATCGGTCTTCAGTATGTCTCCCAATGCTTTCATGTTTTCTTTTGATTTAAAATCGGGTTATCATCATATTGACATTTCTCCATTTTCCCAGTGCCATTTAGGTTTTTCTTGGCGTATTAATGGTGTCACTCGGTATTTCGAATTCAATATTCTACCATTTGGTCTCACAACAGCTCCATGCATATTTACAAAATTACTGAAGCCTTTAGTGAAACACTGGAGAGCGTGCGAAATTTCGGTTGCTGTTATTTGGACGATGGGTTCGTGTCCATTCCTTGTCCAGAGGATGCCTCTATGCACACCTCAGTTGCCTCTTCTATTTCTACCCATGTTCGTTCAGACTTACTAAAAGCAGGCTTCGTTTACAACATGTCCAAAAGCAATTGGAATCCCTGTAATAGGCCATTGCCAAATGGTAATTTCACAGGCGGCCGATGAGTCTGATAACTTGACTCTTAATTGTCCTTGTTCTTCTGGGGTCCGATTTTAGGAGGACAACGTCAGCCAGTTGAATGTTCGTTTTGTGTTTGGTCACCAAGTTTTCAATAAGGTAGTTTGTTCTGATGCTAGTTCCAATGGCGCAGGGGCTGTGGTTTGTAAGGATAAACACATTGTTCATAAATTTTGGACTCCCTAAGAATCATCCCAAAGTTCCACGTGGCGTGAGCTTGCAACTATCCAATCTGCTCTCTTATAATTTCTCCCGATAATCTCATCTTCTAATCTGAAGTTGTTCACCGATAGTCAGAGCGCTACTAAAATCATTGATTGCGTTAGTATGAAGCCGGAATTACATGATATTGCGTTTGACATTTTTCGAATTTGTCTCCGTAATTCTATCCGAATCAAAGTCGACTGGATTCCCAGATCTCCAAACGAGCAAGCTGATTTCATTAGTAGATTGATCGATCTAGACTATTGGTCTCTTTCTGGTGAATTTTTCTCTCGACTGAATAATTTGTGGGGTCCTTTTACGGTGGATTGTTTTGCCAACTTCTATAACACTAAGTTGCCCCGTTTTTATTCTCGTTTCTGGAATCCCAACTCGCTTGCAGTAGATGCATTTGCACAGGACTGGTCTACTGAAAATGCCCGTGTTGTCCCTCCTGTCGCGTTGATACCATCCGCCCTTAAACATATGCAGTTATACCAATGTAGTGGAGTCCTTGTGCTCCCATGATGGTCATCGCATCCCTTTTGGCCGGTGTTGAAGTTGTGTTCGTACAAACACTGGATGAAACAGTTCATAACTGATTCTGCTGTTGTTGCCCTACAGCACGGTCGGAATGAGAACTCCCTTCTACGCTCCCCTGATTTTGACGGCGTGGTAGCTGCTAGTCATCCCTTCTGGCTAACCTTCCCCGACCGGTTTCAAGAATTGCGGGAACAAATTCTTCGTGATGCTATGTTTGCCAAATCCGACGGCACAGTCACCTCTTATTTTTACAAATGCCGACAGTTTCTTTCCTGGACGGAGTCACGTGGTCTTTCTTCATGTCTGCCATTTTCTGGTGGGGTGTTGGCCGCTTACCTTTACCACGTTAAACAGCAGTCTAATTCTGACAGTGTTCTTACGACTACTGCCGCCTCGCTCAAATGGTTGCACTCCTTGGTAAAGCACAACCCTGTTGATTCCCCTGTGGTTTAACACGTTATTGTTAGTGGCCGTCGGGCACTGCACCATCCCCCTGTACAAAAGCAGCCATTGAGTCTGGTTCAAGTTAAAGCTATCATTAATAAGTTCGCTGCACCCGGTGGTTCTCTTTTGGACTTGCGCACGGCCTTCTACGTCTGCCTTAAGTACGCATTGTTATTTCGCCATAACGCACTTAAAGTCAGTCACCTTTCATATCTCGATGACAACAAAGGCATTTCGGTGTTCATCCCCAAGTCTAAAACGGATGTATTCAGGAAGGCAACACTGGTTGTCTTTACGACACCTTAGACGCATATTCCCCCGTTTCTATCCTCCGTCGATTCTTAGCCGCTGCGGATATTGCCATGGGTCAAGATGTGTTTTTGTTTTCCATCCTTTCCTTCCATTTGAGTTCTAATTGTTATAAATGAAGTGCTAACAGACTACTGAGTTGCACCAGATGTCGGGAATTATTTGTCCAAGCTCTTCAGCGTATTGGTGTTAGTAATCCGTCCGCGTATGGTCTCCGCAGTTTGCGTTCTGGGAGTGCCTCTCATTTGGCTAATAAACATGAGTCGCATGAGTTGATAATGCAACATGGTCGCTGGAAGACCACAGAGGCAAAAAAAAATTCAAATGGACGTCCCTGAACGATTAGCAGTCGCTCGTTTGCTCCTTTGTGATTAATTTCGCATGTAGTTTTTGGCATAAATTTAGGTACTTTGTGCTTTACTTATGATGGGTAATTAAACCCTTTGATATACATGTAAATGTTTTGTTGATTTCAAACTTCATGAAACCTACGGGCTTGTTATGATGTCGTTAGTCATTTGCCACTTAAATTATTGGCTAGATTTTTCGTTATAGCGAATGACAGAATAAAACATAGATTAGAGTGAAGTCCAAGGAATTTACTCCTCCATCTGCAACAAACTCTATAAAGAGAGAAAGTAAGCAGACAGGCGGTCAGTGTACCTGATGTAAAAAATAAATAAATAAAAAACCAAAACACAGTGAGAGCCAGAGAGCAAAAAAAAAAAAAAGCAGATAAGGACTGAGGGTCAGTTTACTAGACTATACTGTATGTATATTTTTGTGTTCAACTAATCTTTGTTGCTGAAATATATTACCTAATCGAACACTCGAAGCCTGTGCTCTGACCACAATCCCAGGCTATCCAATAAACCTTGAGCATATACAGTATGTATAAACTAATTGTACATGTGTTTCCTTGAAGCAGTCCATCCACACCAAACTATTTTTCATGCGTATGAGCGAAGCGAAGTAGCATGAAATACAAGTATCTGGGCACCAAAATTACCAGTAATCTTGATTGGTCACGTAACACAGTTGCAGTACAAAAGAAAGCAAATCAACGCATGCTTTTTATCCGACAACTGAAGAAACTTCATTTGGACAATACACTTTTGGTTTTATTTTATAAGTCATTTTTTCAGTCCATACTCTTATTTCATTTGATTTTTTTCTACGGTAACCTTACTAAGCAAAACACGGATAAAATGGATAGGCCTCGGAAAACAGCTCAAAAAGTTATTGGCTTGGAATTACCCACTCCTGAAAGTCTGTACATTGATAGAACCCTGTCCACGGTAAACAGTATTATGCAAGACCCATCTCATCCTTTATTTAACAATTACAGTTTCAACAAATCAGGACTGCGCCTGTGCGTTCCCCGTAGCAACAAAGCTCGTTATAGACAGTCATTTGTACCAGATTAAGTTCATTTCTTCAACAGTAAAGTTACTAGATGAACGCTTGCTGTATAGTCTTTTGGCGGGGGGGGGGGTAAGTAAATCCAGTACAGTTGTGACTTTTATGTGAAAATTAATTGTTGTTCTATTTGTAAAACCCAGTAGTTTTGAATCATACAGTTATAATGTATTTTTGCGAATTTTGGCGGATAGGGTTGATATGAAGTATCTTGTAGTGGGGAAATGTTGTTATGTTTTGTGTTTAAAATCCAGTGTAAGACAAATTTCTGTATGGAAAATAAAGGTATCAAATCAAATCAAATTCGTACTTTTCAAATATGTCCAGATTTAGAGTTCCCGGATGTCCGACCGCGAGAATGGCAACCAGCATGATGACCGGGAATGGTGCGTTGTCTTGAGGAAACTTGCAGGATTTACATTAAAAGCAGATTATGTTTGTGACCTGTCCGAAAAATGGAAATAAATCAGTTAGGAATGCAGGAAGAAAAGCAAACTTTAATTACATGGACGTGCTAAAACAGAAGAAGAAGCAGGAAGGAGAAGAAAAAGAGGGGTCATAGGCCCTACCGCTTGAAATTGCACCACGTAGCGCCTAGAATCTAAAATGGCCCCGGACCCCACGCTGTATCACAGGCATTTTACCATTACTGCTTTAAATCACGTCCGGCCCCCCTTTTGAAAAATCCAGGATCACGCCCCCCCACCTTTGGGAAAAGAATGGACCCCACCCTGTGAGGGGTTCTCTTGTGTGTTGGGTCGGCTTCCAGTCTTTCTGGCAAGGACAGTTTTTCCTACTATTCAACGTCCCGTTGCACGTGTTGCCAATAAAGCCGTCTCTGGCAAGGTCCAGAACACGCCCTGCGTCAAGGTATCCCATGTTGTCATGAAGCTCTTTAAACAGTGGCGTAGCCGGGGGAAAAGCCTGGGGCACGTGCCCCCACAAGTTCCCAATGCTCCTAGGTGCTCCCCACTGAGGAAAAAAAACGGATGAATGGAAACTGAAAAGGCTAACAAAAACTTGCCCCAAAAATCACACCACTGAAAGCTGGTGCTCCCTATAAGATGCTGGTGCCCTCTTTGTGACCCCCCACCAGTAAAATCCTAGCTACGCCACTGTACTGTCCCTATAGGGAATCTACTGTAAAGTTTCGGGGTGTATCAGCTGCATTTATTGCCTGTTTCTTCCTGTAGAGACCCTCTTCTACGATAAGATTTCTTAGTCGCGTAGAAAGTCAACTGTGCCTGATGGACCCTTCACTGTTTCTTTCCGCATCGGGCGTCTTCAGCTCTGGACATAATGTGATCACTCAGGAAATCGCTTGATTTTACCTGTTGAACCCTCTTGATTTCGTCTCGTGCGAGCACATCACTGGCAGCAGGCGTGGTTAAGTCAGTCTTTATGTCAATTGCCGTAACCCAGGCGACTTCACCCTTATTTTATAGGTATAAGCTAGAATTGAAATGAGCTCATCTCGGCAGACCCTTGTGCACTCCTCCGGCCAATGTAGTAATTGATATCTAATGGCATTCTAGGATGTCGGCATCAGCATTCTTTTTTGCCTGGACGGTACTTGAAAGTAAGGGGCGGGGCATGGACATGTATGTCTTGAGGACTGGTGTCATATCACTGAGGTTGATTTTCATCCTAAGATCACGGATGGAAACAGGAAGAGACGAGAGGGAAAGAGTGAAGAGATTAAGGCAAGGTCTGAACATAGAGGAAGGACATGTGAAGGAGTTTGAACTGCCCGGGCTGTAACATCTGGTAAGCGCTTTCTGGCATGCCTGTAGCGCAGCGAACACTTGCTACGCAACATCTGTTTCATGATCACGAAACCTCTTTGTACCCTATGATCGCCGCCGCAATTTGTCGCTGGTAACCTGCATCCTTAACACTTTGTGCACCGAGGTATAGCAAATTGAATATTTATGCCTTCGTTGGTGCTTGGTATGATCGCATGACAACATCAAATTTAATGCTTGCGCAGTTGCTCGCATTACGCTGTGTGCCCTAAATCTATAAGTGCAGTCAATGCCCTTAATGAACTCTTTCTTCTGGAGGTATTTTGGGAATTAATAGCCCGGTTGTTTACAAGATTTTGTGTTTTGTCTGAATCATTTTCATCGCGACATTTGAACAAAAGCGTATTTTATGACGTTTCACGGTCACTTCCTGTGATGAAATAGCGCATTTTGTTCCTAATGAACTAAGCTATCCAGTAGTAGTTAATATTCAGTCAAATTCGTACCAAGTCTTTGAACACTGATGTGTTGGAAGGAGAATAAAATTACAAGCTTTGCATAGATAATGGAACGGTGTATCATAATTTAAAAACTTTATTTACGATGGCAAAAGTTCAATGGTCTAATTTTTAACCCTAAAAAGTAGGGCAGGAATTTTTCCTTCTCCATTTCCTGGTCACATCGATAATTTGTATTTAATTGCAAACAAAAAAGTACAAAGTACTGCTGGGATATTACTGGTCTCGCTTGTCCGGCTAAGATGCAGGCAGTAATCATGCATTTTTGGAATGTTTTCTATTATTTGTCTGACTAGGCGCTGACCATCATTAACCACTTTGAAGTGTCCTTCCCTCTTTGTCTATACTGACAGCAGCTAGTGTTGGAATTGTTCATGAAATACACTATTCCCTGGCCTGTTCCTACAAACAGTCCTTCACACGTTAAACCTTTTATTGTCCTCTTGTCTCTCTTGCCTGAAATCTGTGCTCATGTGAGGGTTTGAATACACTGAAAAGAGTGCATGGAATGTTTTGAAGCACTGGTTACATACCAGACAAAGCCAATGCTAGGTCAAACTCGTCTCTCAGGATCTGAAGGACTTTGCGAACTCCTTCCTCACCCTTGGAAGAAAAAATAGTGCATGTAAATTCAGTTACTGGAAAATTGCCAGTTTAAAACAAAAACAAATAGGCTTTACACACTGCAGACTGAACAGTTTGAAAGGCTCAAACCTATTTTCTGTCCTCCCAAATCCCTCTGCGTTTTCATTGCCCGAGATTTCACTATAGGGCCTACTGCTGCTTGAATCATACCATCCTGAGGTGTGCAACAAGTAGTTAGGGGTCCGTCGTGGCACTCATTCTGGAAATCTCAAACATCTGTGAATGTCTCTCATTTACTTTTTTTTCATGATCATTTTCAAGGAAGTATGCACATTTACTGAGCACTGTCAAAATGCAAGTTTGTTTGGTATCATTTAAAGGAACTGAAGTTTAATTTTGTGCTCTTATGTTAACTTTGGGGGAATAATTGTTGAAAATAAAACTTTCAGAGTACCAGGATTTTGACAAACTGCTTCCAACTGTGGCATTAGAGGTACAGAATGTTTAAGTGTGCCAAATTAGTCGATAAAATGGACCAAATGTTCTAGTCACTCCATAAAAAGAGGAACAAGGAGTAATAAGAGTTTAAAACTCACACCCTGTACACACAAATCAAAACCAAAGTTGAACCCACAAATAAATAACTAACAGGCACAGACAGACAGCCCACCGACTGATAGACAAATAGATTGAAAGACACAGAGACAGACAAGCAAACATACCTTATAGGTCAAGCCCCACCATGCAGGTCGGCCAATGAACACAGCCCTGGCACCTAGGGCAAGTGCTTTCAAGACATCGGTACCCTGGCGAATACCGCTATCCAAATACACCTCCACACTGGAATCACGAGTTGCCGCCAACACCTCCGGCAATCTGTAAACGTTAAATGAGATGATTCCTCAAGCAATTAGTTGTTGTGAGTCAAGTTGACATAGTGGTCCTCTCCTCGCCTCCACATTTGGATTGGTTTTCATCAGTCACTAACTGATTCTGTGGGTTTTACCCAGAATATTCTTCTGGGGTTTTCCTCCCACCTCTAAACTGTAACTGCTTCTCATCGACTCCTCTCCACAAGTTTCTTTAGGCTTGTGAGCTACATTGCAGGGGAGGATGGGTCATCAGGGCAACTGGCCAACTCTTAGATAAATTAAATTAAAGGTTTTTGAAATTGACCAGTTGTGCTTAAACAACTTTATTTATTTCTTCAAAGATTAAGCTGAACATAAACTGAAGCCCATGTGAAAAATATACATAAACTTTGAAATAAACTTCAAATCATGATTTAGGATAATGAAAATGGCCTAACCAAACAACTCCGTACTTAGCTTAACATTCAAAAACCAGAAATTACATGACTGCCGGAAAGGTATGAAAATTTTCTAATTATTATTTATTGAGCTTTGGTGCTTCTAAGATAATAAAAATTGCCAAATTTCAGCGTTTTATTAACAACTTACTCATTCCAACATTCATTTCGTACTCTTTAGGTGGAAATTTTTAAGGTTTTATGATGTGGTTCACTTGCCACAAGTTGGGGGATAGTAGTCAACTTTTGGAAGAATTTGCAATGAGTTAATATTCCTAAGGCTTATTAAAGTAATTGTTTCAATAAACAAACAAGTGATTTGGGCATGTATTACGAGTAGTCGAATCCTTTTCCTGGATTACTGAGTATGGTTAAAATCAAGAATGTGCTTAAGTGGTCCAGTAGCCCCACCTTCCCCTACAGTGCTTGAGGAGCTTTTGAAGTGATGCATTCACTATCAGAAATAGACAATGACAGTGCTGTCAGCGTGAAACAGATATGCATGAACATGTAATGATTGTACAACAGAGTTGGAAAGGATTAAATGAATTTTTAAAAATCGTGACAACTTGGTTTAGGGTTGGACACTTGTGATTTACAGTTGCTGGAACGCCATCTAACTGTCTTCCACCATGATTTAAAACAATGATTCCATCTACTCCGTTGGCCACTGCTTCAAGAGCCCCTCTCCTAAAAAATATCATAGTTTCTGTGTATACCATTTTTTTTTATTTATGAACGACATATCAATTCCTTTGCAAAATACAACGGTTTGATCTATGTGGCAGGACTCTTGATCTGTGGCCCAGAGAGATGTATTTTACCATAGTTAACAGAATACCCACAAAAGTGTAACTCAAAAAATCGAACTAAAACATCCACAAAAAGGCAATAGTGACATTGCTTTGTCAAATAAAGGAGCCACCAGAACTCACCAACTGATTTTTTCCAACCAATAAATAAAATCAATGTGCCGGGCACCAATGAGACATGCACTTGTTTACATAGTTTTAGAGATTACATTTTATTGCACATCTATATTTACTGGGTGAATTTCTTCAGCCGTCAATAAACAGGTCGTTGTGACCATATTAGCCTAAGTGGGGTGCATGTAACAGGTACCAACTAAATTTTTGCTTAGCATGCAGAATTTGCCAAGCTTCCTTTCGGGCTTAGAATTCAACACACTGGACCGAGTTATAAGTAACCATACCTGTAAGGATTCCTTTGATGATAATGGGTAAATTTGTAAGAGATAGTAGCCACTGTATATCAGCCCATGTCACTGAAGGAGAGATCTTAGATGAGTTGATGGTTGCAAGATATCCTGCACTTCCCTGCGAGTTGAAGAATGCTCCCTAAAAGTTGGATACCCTGCTCCGAAATTCAAGGCATAATTTAAAATTCTATGATGTCAAGTCAAACAGCATTTCTTCAATTAACAAAGATGTAAAAAATGTACTTCGAAACAAAAACCTAAGGCTTTGAAAATACCACCTTTGAATGGTTAATTTTCTAGTGACATGATTGTAACACTACCGTAAAATCCACCAAAATCTCATCCGAATTCTGCAGCATTCCGTTGGGTTCAGGTCCAATCCGCTTCAACTTTACATGGTTGAGTCTTAAGACTTACAGTAATGGCAACACATGCATCGTACAAAAGGGAAGTAAATTACTTGTGTTAAACAAATAGTGTGGCTTTGGTCTAATGCTGCCAAATGCTAGATTGTAAAAGACTTAAGAAGCTACTACTGAGACGTTATGGGTGCCCAGGTACAGTTTCTCGAATCCTGATTTTTCAGCCACATGCCTGTTCTGGCAACTTCCAATGGGGCCAGCTCATTTCACCTTGGACAGGCAATTATTCTAACAAGAAGTACACACCTAACGTTTGGCTTGAAGCCACCACGCCTTGTTTCATTCAGTTTCTTAGCAACATAGGGATAGTCTACTGTGACAACTAAGGCCTTGTATCCTGCGCTCTCGGCCCTGTGTACGAGTTACTCTGTGTGTTTGCGGACGGTTAAGATGTACAACTGGGACCAGAGATGGGCCCCAGGTGCTGCCATTGCCACCTCTTCAATGCTGCTGGTAGCATAGGTGCTGAGGACCATTATGGTTCCCATAGCTGTTGCAGCTTTTGGGGAACACAGGACAGGGTGCACATGTATGAACTCAGGGAGATGAAATATTTACTGGACCAATTGACCCAATCATTAATTTTAACATCATTCTAACAGCAATAGAAGTTTGATAGTGTAGTGTTTTTTATAATTCATGAATTATTCCAAAATTTGCATTTAAAAGTCCAAGCTTAATGAGGCAGCTTGGTATTCCAGCAGTAAATACTCCAAATGAGGCCAAAATAATTAAAGAAGGAGACATAACTGAACTCGTATTAAATCTACACCTTCGGAGAAATAAACATATCTCATGTCGATATTTATACTGATTTTTTTGGTATTAGATGTTCTTTATTAATGTAGTGACCTGT
>NW_019091399.1:1681184-1701340 GCF_001949145.1 Acanthaster planci
CCCTTAACAATACATTTAATAAACAGTTGGTTATCCACGGCACGTCTAGTATTTCTGGATTTCAAGGTGAGATTGAGAGGACAAGATAGAATATCTGTGTCGGTTGGCATATTTCTTCCTGGAATTTGATGAAAACAAGTCGGCACATTTTTACAGTATGCAAATTAGAATAACACTGTGGATAAGTTGGCCGGAACATTTTTGCTGAAAATGTTTTTCCCCCCAAAAAACTTGGTTGAATTCTCAGAGAGGCGATTTTTTCTTGTCAAGGGGCAGGGGTAGTCTAGCATTATTGGAATTAATTATGTGACTTGTATATGCTTTGCAGGTGGGATTTGTACATGCCTTATTCGGAAAAGATCTTTAGAAGTGAATGGAATCATCACATTGTCATTTGTTAAACCCCGGCTTTTGCAGGTCCTATGCAACCCATTTGATGGGCGACGCACGACGGGCGACGGAAAATGGCATGTTTGGAACTGGTAAATGGCAGAATTGGGACACAACAAAAAACAAAATACGACGGGTGACGGCAGATATGGAATTCCATACTTGCTAGTGATAGCGAGGGTGACAAGCGGCTTTAATGTGCAGTCAGACGTGCGGAGTTCAAGAGACAAGAGAAGGATAACGCCGCAGAAGCACCAGAGGCCGTACTAATTTTCGTCCCTCAACAACCTTCAGCAACCTCCCACAAGCACCTCTGGAGTGCTCGCAACACCTCACCAACAAGGGAAGGCAGCAACCAGATCTAACCAGACTTGCTGGGCTAGCTTGCGGACAGATTGGACACTTCCAGTATCAGTGTCTTCAGAGAGCTGGAGGAGTACCAGCAGTGAGCCTCTAAAGTTAAGTAGTTCTAGTGGGCGTTTAGACCACGAAATTCAAAATTCCATCCTTGGTTCTAAATTTGTTGGTGTCGTGGGTCGTTTGCACCATTGCAAGCAGTATTTGCTCGATCACCACCCGTCTTCGTTTGTCCAAAATATACTGGAGTACCGTTATATAATTCCCTTCTAAGTGTTTCTTCCTAAAGCCTTCTTGAGAAATAACAAGTCCAATTTAGATCGCCCCGAGTTTTTCGCCCAAGCAACATCAAAATTACTAGCTACGTATACAAGAAGCATCACAGAACAAGCATCCCCCTTATGTAGTTAACCCGCTTACAATATCCGACGGTAAGAAATTAAGACTTGTCTTAGACTTCCGACAGGTGAACCACTATACTATCTACCTAAGTTCAAATATGGAGGTTTACCGGTATTGCCAAATATGTTTTCTGAGAAATTATTTTACATTTGACCTAGAATCTGGCTAGCATCACATAGATATTTTTGCCCCATATCGTAAGTTTTTAGGTTTCAGTCGGAAGTTCGAAAAGGAAATTCGATATCTTTTATTTTAACTTCCTTCCTTTTGGTTTGAACACAGCCAGTCACTGTTTTACCAAAATGCTAAGGCCTTTAGTCAAAAGATGGCAAAGCAAGGGTCATTCATGTATATTGATGATGGTATTTCTGGCCATGCAGATAAAATTTCAGCTTCGGCGGCAAGTCAAATTGTGCAAAAAGACTTGGCATTCACCGGTTGGAAAGATCAAAAAGCGATTTCCGGCCGAGACAGTCAGGCGAATGGTTGGGAATGGTAGTTGACACAGTTTCTAAGTAGTTCAAGCTGCCAGAAAAGAAGCAGTCAAAAATTCAGATCGCTGTGTGTGAGTGTATGCAAAGCGTGTTCCAGTACGTGAGATTGCGAGAATCACAGGTTTCCTCATATCTGCATCCCCTGCCATAGGTCAACTAACCAGACTGTTTACACGGCATTTATTTTCGAATCACGTGAAACTTGGTCAAGCAAAATTGTGCTGTCCCCAGGTTGTATTTCAGTATCACAGTTTTGGCAGAAAAATCTAACTGAAATTAATGGTCAGCGCTGTCTGCGCACATCTGCACCGGTTTTGAGGCTCTCTGTGTTGAACTTTTTCGCGCACGCCCGCGGAGTCCACACAGTACATGGAGTATCCGGTTTGTAAGTGTGACGCCACTTCAGTTTAAACCACGCCCACTGTACAAGATACACGACCATCGCTGGTACGTTAGTTTGCGGTCAATTTTCGCTATTTATCTTTGGATTTTACATGTCGAGTGTTCCTGAAAGACTCCTCCACAAACATTTTCAGCCTGAAAAGTCTGAATTTAACATACTTTTATGTATTTTGTGTCTTGACTCCTTACTTTCAATCGTCTGATCGTATTAAGAATTGAAGCTGGGAGTGCACAGATCGAGGCTAAAAGCGTCGTATTGGGATCCCTCTATTGCCACTTCTGCAGTTTTCTCGGACGATAGTGAATCTGGTTTTGGTGGTTTCTGAATGCTGTTCACAGATTCCTTATGCACGGGTCTATGGACTCTGAAAGGAGAGTTTGACAAAGAGAGCTCAGAGCAGTGCTGTATACGTTGTGTTCCATAGGTCCAAAGTTGTCTGGCCTTAAACTGAAATGGTTCACAGACAGTAAGAACGCATGCCTTATTATATCAGTTGGAAGTATCAACCCAGAACTGCGCGATCTTGGTATTGAGTTATATAACGCCTGTTTGCAATTTAATGTCACCATAGAGCCAGAGTGGTTTCCCAGGGAGCAAAACGCTCGTGCAGATCAATTAAGCAGAATTGTTGATCCAGACGATTGGTCACTTAATAGAAGTATATTCACATTACTAGACAGGAAACATGGCCCACACTCGATCGACAGATTTGCTCGTCACTATAACACTCAGGTACCCAGATTTTATTCCAGATATTGTAAAGCGTACAATTGACACCGCTATATAGTATTCGCTGGGCACACGCTTGGACCTCCTCCGCCAACTGGGAATGACTTCACAAAAGTGGTTGCAGAGGGAGTTTGGCGTTCTTTGGCCAAGCCAAAGTCTCCCAAAGAACCAATTACAGCAGAAACTCTCACCAAAGTCAAAGTCAAAGATAGAGGGGGTAAGGCTAGCGACGTGCGTTTGCTATTTATATGTCTTGTGTCATACGCAGGATTGTCCCGATGCAGCGAGTTAACTGCACTCAAAGTTCGTGACTTGTCATTTTTCCCTAATCATATGACGGCTCCCGTTGGAAAAAGGAAAAATGACCCATACAGGCAAGGTCATACGGTGTATATCGCCAGATCGGGCAATCCTACACGCCCTGTGGCAGTTGCAGAACGATATAGTATATATCCTCGCTATAAGTAACGAAACGCTTGTTAGGCCTAAATAGAGTTGATGACTGTCAGCCATACCAAGAGTAAAACAGTTATACAAAGTTATCATTTGTCTATTTCAGTTGGGGTGTCGGGACTGAGTTGAGATAAAGCAAAATATGCTATCAGCTCTTACTTGATTTGTGTATTGAGTGGGCATCGTTTTGTCATTTACATACTCTCGGCAGGATTCTGCTGGATTCATTACCCCGGTATTGGTCCCTACGGAGGAAGTCTGAAAGACGTCTGGAGACTAGGCACGGGACAGGAACCACTGTAAATTTTAAAGTAATGGCTCGATAATGGTTGATGCCTGATGGTCTCAGGACAGCCTTCCCATTTTGAAAATCGTTCTGCCGAATGCGCACATTCAGTTGAAAATAAAAAAAAAATATCAACCCTAAAACCCATACGCACCTCTTGAAAGACCTGCAGCTGTTCTTCAGGGTGTATTTAGCACCAGAACCATCATTGACATGGTCGCAGACATTGCACGGTAGATTTTTCCTAGAATACTTTTCAAAGTCTTTTATCGTTAACATAATGCAGTCATGCCCATGCGCAGAGAGGCAGTTCAAGTTCCTGACCAGGGAGAACAATAACTATTTTTGACTGGTGCTGGGATGTGAATTTTTTTTTCCAAGTGACACAGCGACCGAGGTTAACTTTTTTGTTACACCGGATTGATAAAACGTTTTTTGCGTACTACTCAATAGAAATTTATACTAAATCGTAGCAGTACATGTATAACCACTGCAAGTGGACCATGTTTCCTTGTGCATTATACTCGCACTCGCCGTAATGCTGTACCTTCAACTGAGAAGTTTGACTCATTGGGAAACACAGAATTCTATAATACATGTAATACAAACGCCACATGACATCCCTCAACAACGTAAGATCAGCAAAGAAGACAAAATTTGGTCCAGCAAAATTTACAAAAAATGCAATACTTTAATGTGTGAAAATCAATGTAACATTCAGGCTTTCTTCCTGGGATGACATCACGGTTTTTCTCATCAACATGAAACTCTCAGTAGTATAAAAACCTAAAAAGGCAGTAAAATACTCTCTGATATAATGAAACAAAAGTTGAGAAAATAGTTAACTAATACACACAGGTGAATTTTGAAGGTTTTGTATTGAAACAAATTGAATGCACCTACCCTTCAACAGGGATCTGTATCAAGAGATCAGCTTTTGCATAGGCAAATATGAGTACAAAAGAGCATATCATACCGCAGGAAAAAAATTAATTTACAAACGTGAGAAATATGAGCATTTTGAACGAATCGAGCTTGTGAGCATTTTGCCTAGCCCCCCCCCCCCCAAAAAAAACAAAACCACAAGAAGGGCTGGAAATGACTTGCAGTATAGCGAGATTTATTAAATGGTTACGTGTGATGGTGAAAAGGGTCTAGCCCCCCCCCAAAACAAATGGTTCCAGAACCGCGCATGATCAAGCTCTTTCTGAGGCTTTTGACGAACATCTTTACCGCACAAATGTGAAAATAACAAAATCTAATGACGTTCTTCCATCATCGAATTCTGATTTGAAGGATTTTTTATTTCAAAATGAATTTAAATCGGTCTTGTGTGAAATTAAAGGATTTATTTCTTAAATTGGTCGGAAAATAACTCTTCAATAGATCAGTGTATTTGTTGAAAATAGATAATACTTGCACATTGCAAAGAGAGTAATGTCTAAATATTTTATCAAGCTTAAAATATGTGTGAAACACTCTGAGCAAAAAAAATAATATTACAGCCACGAGAAATATTAACAGATAATGATAAATACGGACAGTCCGTCAATGATGGTTTCAAAAACCGACAGCAATGGAGAAAATGTAACTACCAAAAGCTGGAATGGCATCCGCCTTCGTCTTTAGGCATTTTAATCTGTTCTTTCTGCTGTCAGAAAATTGTTGGCCTACACCAGCAACACAAAGACGATGTTAAACAAAACATGTCTGGTTGATTAAGCCAAAAGTTAAAGATCCACTGACTGTATTTTTTCATTACATTAAGTTTCAACAAATTTATTGTGTCCCCTTCCCGACGGCTACAAAAGTTAACAGCTTTTTTTTGGGGGGGGGGTTAACACACAAAATGCAGTTTATATAACTGCATGTAGTTCGTTCAGCTCACAAAACTTACAGTGTTTATGCTGTTGTTTTTTTCCTTTTACACGACAGTTTCAAGTCTGCCGTTGTTGTTCGCTAAAATAATTTCAAAATAACGTTTTATTGATTGAACTACAAAATCAACATGTAAACTAAACAATTCACTATTTAAAAAAAAAGAAAATCTCCAATGTCCCGTGGAAGTTATTCCTCCGATGCTGTTCCAAATTCGTAGAAACCAGTCACACAGTGTGGTGCCCATAAATCTTGTAACTTCTGCCTTTATGTAAATAATTTTAAGACACGATATAGGGCTCCACATAAAGAAAAAACACATCAACACAAAAACTTCATTCCTAAGAGATTATACAATCCTTTACAAATAAAGCTAACACCGCAACCTTTGCAAGGCTCTCATAATCCGATTATTATGTTGGAGGCCCATGTTGAACTATATTGAGCGCCAAACTAACACGAAAAAGTTCCCTTATTTACAATAAATCATTTATCATTCAGATATTGAGGCCGCATAAACCAACGTAAACCCTCCGATCTCTCTTACAAAAAGGCATTTATAAAGAGATAACTTAAAAGTAAAGAACCTTTTTGAGTGGATTATTCATCATGAATTGCGTTCCATTTCGATGAAAAATATAAATGTAGCTGGTACTGCCAACCAATATTTTCTCACGGACGTACATGTATAAAAACTTCCCATCAGATGCTTTCGCGGGAAAACAGAAAACACAACCATAGCATGTACTATCATGTACATTATAGTGTAAAGTTTATCTTTGGAAGAACTCGACAAGTGCCACATGAAGTGAATTAAGCTTATCTTTATGGAGAATTTTTTCACTCCCAGAATAACAGACTCAGCTTTATGAGCGCTGATAATCGCGATAGATGTCAGAACAGTTAATATAGCGCTAAATGCTGTTGTTTAAAAAGTGTAAAACTGTCTGCATCATGAGTTTGTGGAGGTCTGCTCCTCACTTCTAGTGGGGGTTTTCTGTGCTCAAAGAGTTCAGAGGTACATATAGTTGCAAAAGATTTCTTAAGCGTGCATTCCACCAAAGTGACACAGGTGACATTTATCAGGCAAAAATTTCTAAAAAGGCAAAAATGCACAAAACATTCTTAACCTTGCATAAACAAACACTAATACAAGACAACGTGTTATATGGTAGTTAACGGCATTTATCCTTTCAACAGTGAGAGCTGATCGATGGAAATGCGATTCCGTCCGCTTACATGCTTGTTGTTTGATCAACACCATGTGGTTGCTCTCTATAAACAAAAAGAAAGAATCGAAATTGAGACCTGACCCATCATTAATTCGAACTGGACCGATGTCGGGCGCGTAGACAGAAGTTTGCGTTATTGTGCACCTGTTTTGCTTTTGTTTTTCTTGGCTTTCGTATTGTGAATGGGTACACGTTTCGAAAACCAAAAATGCTATCTAAGCGTGTATGTTTGTTAATAGGTGCACTAATGTCAGTTGATAGATTAGAAGGACGCAACAAAAGGAGTACAATATTTATTTTCGCGGTTCGCTTTTGTTTTCACTGATTTGTATAAGCACACACAAAGCTTTTCGAGTCGACTTGGGTGTCGTTCCTTTTCTTAGCAATTTTGTCCGGGGGGATATTTCAGTCATCCGTCGAAACACTTTTCGTGGTGCAGCAAAAATTTTCCAGGATAAAGGGGATTCAAGGATTCAGATGATTTCTATCATAGTAGATAAAAAAGTACCTTACTGATGTGATGATCAGATCTGCATCGGATTTCAGACTGTAAGTCCTAGGGTGTCAGGAACACAAAACAAGAAACAATTTTAGAAATGAAAAATGTCGTTCATGGTGTAATGACCGAGGTTGCAATTGAAGTATTAGTAGGCATGCCCATGTTGAAAATGACTGAGTCCTGAAATGTTTAATGACTTGCACTTTTTCGAGGATCTTTTTTTTTATAACAAATGTAGATTAAATTTCTCCGGTTGCCTCATCCACTTTGCAAAGAAGCATCATAAAGCAACCAATAATTATATTTACTAATAATAATGCAACAGAATTATATATTTGAAGAATTAAATAAAGCTAATAATAGTTAAATACAGTACCTTGACGCTCTCTTGGTCAAAACGACTTTAGCAATCGCTACAATGAGTACAATTGACACTACACAGCACAAACAGATCACAAGAATCAGTTGCCATCCTGACAAACCTTTGGATACGTGGAAAAGGAAGGGGTATAGACTGTTAAAAGGGAGATTAGTCAAGCTAATTGTTCATTGATCACATTTTATACGGCGAAAAGGATCTATGGTCTTTGTTTTTTCACTTGTTAATGGACTTTCAACGGTAATAGAAAAGATTCCCACCTGATGTGTCTGCAGGAGTGGTCGGTTCATGATCGGCGAGACAATTTGGGACTTTCCCGGTCCACGTCCCATTCTCGCGGCACACGAGTTTGCCTTGTCCATGCAGGGTGTATCCTTCATTACAAGTGAAACTAGCTACTCCGCCAACATGGTTATGGGACACATTCTTCTTGCCGTTAGTCGGTTCCGTAACCGAGTCACAGGTCACTGTGTGCGTAGGGACAAGGATTAAGTCAGTGTAAACTGACATCTCGACAAAGACTTTTGCATTGTCTAAATAGGAAGGCATCGTGAATCATTCTCATTAGAGTTTCTAAACTTGCAAATGAGGCATGTTATTTTAGGCTTAAATATACTTGATATGTCACTACTGATCGAGTTACTCTAGTTATCTCCTCAAATTTCTACCGCTGTTTTAATATCTGAAGAGAGAAAAAAAGCAGTTTGCTACACGTCCCCCTAAACATAAACGTCTGGGTGATGTTAATTTTGTGTCTTTATTTTACTCTGATTAAGGACATAATTCAGTTTTACGATGATTGTGTAATGATGATGAATGATGGTAGAAGAATGGCGCATCTCCTTTGTTCTGTTCATCTTCATCTCTTTTCCTCTGATTCAAGGGAATCAAAGTAAGGGAATTAGTCAAGCTAATTGTTCATTGATCATTTTATACGGTGAAAAGGATCTATGGTCTTTGTTCTTTCACTTGTTAATGGACTTTCAACGGTAATAGAAAAGATCCCCACCTGATGTGTTTGCAGGAGTGGTCGGTTCATTGGAGATGTCATGATCAGCGAGACAATTTGGGACTTCCCCGGTCCACGTCCCATTCTCGTGGCACACGAGTTTGTCTTGTCCATGCAGGGTGTATCCTTCATTACAAGTGAAACTAGCTACTCCGCCAACATGGCTATGGGACACATTCTTCTTGCCGTTAGTCGGTTCCATAATTGAGTCGCAGGTCACTGTATGTTTGGTGACAACATTAATCAAGCTGTAAGTCAGAGGTTTTGATGTACATGTTTGTATGAAGCCTTTTTAACTATTATAGTGTTTACAATAAATATGTAATAAAAAATCAGAGGCTACATTCGTGAAATCTAATTACTAATGAAATTACTAGTAAAATCACTACAAATGTGAAAACCACTTGTGAAAAGGATGAAATATCAGCTATTTCAATGACGGTTCGAAAAGACTTGTACTATCACTTCTCTTTTGGAGTGATTTTCACCATTGTGGAGTCGTATTCACTCTTTTGGAGAGTGAGTTTTCATTCATTTGCATTTTATAAGAGTAGTAGCCAACCAGGCTTCATTGGCATACTAAAATGCTTAGTAGCCAATTATGTAGAGGAGACACGATGAAAAAGTGAAGATTCTTTTATTGGAATGGACTCCGAGCCTATTTTAATCGAAGAATATCCACTCTAATGCTTTGAGATGAATTCCATCATTTGTCCAGCGTTGCTATATACATGATTGTACGTACTATATCTCTATGTACATGTAAGCTTTACTCCTGGCCTGAGCCGTTAATTGGGTAACTTCGTCTGGGTGCGTGAACTGCTTTTCATTTACATATACAGTCATGCTCATGAAGTCAAACATTGAGACATGCAGTGAGCACCAGCACTAGATCGTAGGGTGCACGCACTGTCTTCATTTCCATGTTTCCTCTCAAGTCCAAACTGATGATTACAATGTATAGGTCTATAAGCTGCGGAAATATTCTAATTTGTTATCAAATGCTATTGACATGACTTTATGGAGCTGGAGACTTTTTACATCACCAGTAAGCAAGTTCGTCAGCTAATTTGGGAACCATAGTTCACTGTCTCTTCAAATTAAAACCACGTTTACAGCCTTGGAATAACATGCTTACTCATCAAAATCCCTTAACCACCGTAAGAAACAGTTTCTTTCGGAAAATTCATGCACTTAGCATCTCAAATGGGAAGTAATCTATTCTTTAAAATCATATTACATTAACATATAAATTTAAAATGTAAATATAAATTAAAAACTTAAAATGGAAGGATTGTATGCCAAAAAAAGTGCAATTAAAAGAGTGTTTCACTTTAATTGAAGATCTGTAATCACAACAGAAACTATAACAGAAAATATAAAAATCCGAACACGGAGAAAATCAACCCTTAGAATGTCTCAAATGATGTATTTGACTATTAAAGGCGTTTCTTGCTCCCTTTGACGTAATTAAATTGTGACGTAAATGTAACAACTGCTTTTTTGTGTCTATCAAGTCAAGTTTGATCTGTCAGTTTTAAAGAATGTACAGGAAACTTTAGACTTTTTAAAGAATTCTTCAGAATAATTTACACTCTTCAGAATAGGGTGACGTCACAAGAACGGTTTAAGAAGATCGCAACAAACTTGTAATTCATAAAACCTTACGAATTGTAAGACCTTGCTAACTAATTACAAACAGCACTAGAATTTAGGTGCACACGCAACTATACAAAATTTAGCGCTTCTTGCTGGATAGGCACGTGTGGAATGTGGTGACAACAGAGACGTCACTGTGACTGACGTCATACGCTAATATATGTCTATAACTTCCATCATTAGCAAAAAGGAAGGAAAAAGATAACTAAGGCCTATATCTGGTATACTGTATTAATGTAAATGAATCAACAATCACTGCTATACAGAAAACGTAAGGAGGGCAAACTAATCTCAAGAAGAGAATCGCTTAGTAGCAGACAAGTTGATGATGTGTGAATTCTCTCTTTTTGTATACAAATGGCCTGAGTATACGGCCAGGTGATTATATGAAGTTAATAAAGATGTGACTCTGGTGGTGCAAAGAACAACTATTGGAGCGGAATGCACACATACCAATCTTCACTGTGCTCGGAGGCCACGTGGAAGTGCGAGAAATACAGTATACAATTCTTGTTGGGTATGTCATACTTTACAGGCGCGTGTTCTTTGAAACTGGTTTGGTAGCGTTGCCCCCTACGTAACAGAAGATTCCACGTCGCCGAACTACATTTTTAAATATTTATAATACAAATCACCATAAACTGGACAGTCTACGGACAACCTCTTTATTTGCCACTATATTTGCGGTGGACCTTGGCAGCTCCAGGCATTTTTTCGGCAGATGCGAGTTATTAAATTAGTAAGCTAATACTTGTAAAATACCTTACTAGCAAACACTAAGTACAATGTTGCAAACACAAGAAAAAGGAAGATCCATGGGCAGCTACTCTCAGCCAACAACACCGTACAAGATATCTTTAGGCTGCGGCGATCATTGTTAAACATTAGATTGTCAAAATTAAAATCAGAGTCCCCGATGCACAATGGTGAGTGCAGTTCCTTTCGTTTTAGAAAGCCCACAAATTGTAAGTGACTCGGACTCATAACAAGGAGACGTTGCAATAAAATGCTGGTCTCGTAATCCAAGTTTCTGTGCCTCGGAGTCTAGACCGAACGTCATTGAACAAATAAAAGTTGTCAGACGGAAAGTCATTCAATCAGTCTCCACTGTCTTATAGGTCCCCAATTTCTCAGCATATTGGTCAGCGAAAGGCTAGTTCTAAAGGCAGACAGAGGTCACAGAATTCACACCCGAGCTAAAAATGATTTAGCAGTGTGCCTCAGTGTAATTACTATGACGGTAGGTTTGTAGAGAATACGGGCGGTTCATATTAGTGCGCTTCCAAGACTTTGCAACGTGTTGACAAATCACAGTGCTCGAAATCTGTCGACCCAGTGCGCGTTTAGAAAGGGTCGACAGATTTCGCACACTGTAAACTCTTGGAAGTGAACTGTTGTGAATCGCCAGTATAACCATTGCGTAAATTACTGTCGGGCATGAAAATTGAATTGTTTTGAATAAAAGTATTCCACAAATTAAAATACTGCGTCCATTTATGAATGAGGAACGGATGGCTTACATTCGAAGTTTTCTTTCATAAGAAATAGGGTTCAAACCTGGAACACAGAGGGGTATCTCCGCGCTCCACGTGCCGTTCTCAAGACACTGTAGCTCTCTTTCTCCTTCCAAGTCGTAGCCTTTTTCACACGTGAAGCTAGCAACTCCGCCAACATTGTTACCAGACACGACCATTCTGCCGTTCGCTGGTTCGGTAACGGAGTCGCAGGTCACTGTTTTCAATTTTCAAACAAAGCTAATTAGCATAGAAACGATCGAAATTTTTAAATTTTAAACTTTAAGGAACAAAGTTATGGGTTATAAATATTTTGCATCGATCACACTGTACTGATTAGTTTCATTTCCATCAATTTGATTCATATACGTGTGTTTTTATAAGAGTTAACGACAAATTTCATGTCAAATCAGTTTGTCAAATAGCTGTTCGCCGTTTTTGCTTCGAGCGGCAATTTAACTTCTAACCCAGCAGCATGGCCAAGGGAGAGCAGAGTGACATAATTCGGCTGGCTGGAGAATTTAACAAAAACAAAACGGGACGGTCAGACACAAAAATGGAATGGCCTAACGACTGTGAGTTCAAAACTAGGACGAGGGGATTACGACTTATGAATGGTAAAAGAGGATGGTGAAAATAAGTGTTCAAAGCTTCAAATACTTTACTGCAAAACAATTATTCCAAACACAACTTTTATTTTGCCAGTTCCTAGCCAACATTCTTAAAATATCTAAGCAGGAAGAAGTTTTGATTTTCAAACGGATAATTTAACTAAAACCCTCTCTGGGCGCCTTTACAAACCTAGAACACAGGTCGGCACTTCCCCGCTCCATGTGCCGTTCTCCTCACACATAAGTTCACTTTTTCCTTGCAAGGTGTATCCATCGTTACAAATGAAGCTGGCCACTCCTCCAACACTGCTGCGGGATACTTCCTTCGTGCAGTTAGGAGGTATGCCAAGACTGCCACAAATCACTGTTGGTGGTATTGAAACCAATATTCCATGAAACTTGATCGAATTAATGGTGCGGAAGAAAATTATGTGTTTGGCAATACTTGGAAAGTTTGAAGCATAGCCATGAGGCGTGCGTGTCGAGTTACTGGGTTTAAGGGAGGAAATATGTATTTTTTTCCTCGAAAAAAGATCCCCCCCGAAAAACATGGGAACTTTCTAAAAGGTCCGCAGTCACTCAAGCTGAAGATTATTTTTTGTTCTTCTGGTCAATTATAATTTTACATAAATTTATCTTAGTGGTTTTTAATAGTACTGTGTAATGTTAACATGAGCGTAGACATGTGATCTCCAGGTCGCTATGCATAAACATATTGGAGATATGAACATATAGCAGATGTCAATCACTTATTCTAATGAATCTGACGTCAGAAGCGAAGATTTCTTATGAACCTTAGAGGGCGTTTTACCATTATGTTTTGCTTGGACGTTTTAATTATCGATACATTTCGCGAAGTTCGTCGAAGAATTCCACCGACTTTTGACACGCCAATGTAGTGAGTACATGTTTTGGGTTACTTGCAACATCAGCTCATGTGTTGTACAGATTAAGGTGTGTAAAGAGATAGATAACAGTATTCATTTTGGGGCACGATAAACTGCGCGCTACGAGTATAAAAATTTGGCCTGTCGGACCACTGAGTAGTCATTTCCTACCGCCATGGTCGGACCATGCAGTCAGTTCCCGGCACATGTGCACGTATTAGTGTACTGAGGATTTTGTGTTGAGTTTGGATATTTAATGTTGAAGTATGAACCTAAAGATATGAATTTGGAAGACAGCTTTGACATTTTGTGCGATGTGGTTGTGCTGAAGAGTAGTTTAGGGCAGGCTTTAAACACATTTTCTGACTCGGGAGAGAGCACTCATTTTGACTCAAGGCTTTGTTTCGCATTTCAAACCACCCAGCAGGATATATAATTTTTAATGAGGATTCTTTAAGCCAATTCACAGGTTGATGCATATTTTAACACAATGGATAGATGCTATTGTATGTGATATACCGTACTGTTGATTGCAGATTGAACAAGTTACCATGCACACATACACGCACACATAACGGCACTGTTAGACTTATTTTCAGTTACAACTCGTCATTAAAGTGGTATGATACAAGGGCAAATTACAGCAATGCAGGCCCCGATCTTTACCGCGGCCACCGCGTGGCCAATAGCCGCGTGCCCTTCGAAGTTAGCCGTAATGCCCTTCAAAAAAACTCACGTGACCTTCCCTTTGCAGCCGGCTGTATGTGTAATGACAGTGTACCATTAAAGCCAATGCATGCAGGCAATTCCGAATTGGGGCGAGTTCAACCTTTTGGGCTGCGTTCAAGCGAGCTACTCGTGCTAACCCGAGTACTACTCCGAGCGCACGAACGGCAGGAGTACCGTCTTCGGGTCAGCGAGAATATATTCCCCATCACAGAGGAGTATACTCCTGACCAGAGTGTATTGCGCGTGCATCCACACTCGGGTTAATGGGAGTAACCGCTAAATGAAACGCTAAAATGATGCTTTCTTACGGGAGGGCTCAATTAAAGCGCCAGAAGCTTGAAAACCTGTTTTCCAGAAAAAGTAGGGATCAAGTATTTATAAACTTGTAAACTCCGGCAAAGTCGGCACTCCGTCTTGACTGGAAAAAATAATGACTTCAAAATGCTGACATGTGCTGCTTGCCGACTTACGTGGCGTGCTGCCTTAATACCATCCATATAATTCATTGCACCAGTTTAATTGCTTTGATCTGCCCTGGTTGTCAATTCAGGTAAGTTTGTCCTCGATTGTGATCATCGCTCCGCCCGTACTGAGGACGACCCGTACATGCCGTTTGTACTGACATAATGCTAGGACGCACAGCACACATATCATGCACCGGCACGGCGCGGGTGAACGCGGGATCTTGGGGGCCGGCCGCAAGTAAAACTTCGTTCAATAGGGGACCCCAAAAAGGGACAGAGCGCATGCGCGTGCTCTAGAGGGGGGAGGTACTGGTATTGATGCGAATATTGGGCAAACCCCTTTGCGGTCGAGCTCGCGCAATGTAAATGTACAGTACATGTAGGCCTACTCCACGTATCGACAACGAAGCTCAGGAAATCGATTGTTTAACAGCCCACCCTATACCGAGGATTATTTTTGTGGTTTTGTGGAAAAGGAACCGAGAGAACATGCCGATTTGAACGAAACAACGGCTTATAAAGGCCCACTTAAAATTATCCATGGAAATGCATCAACACACGATCGGTACTTTTATCAAAAGGCCGACTTACGAGTTGCATGATGCCGACTTGACCGGAATTTTCTGTAACCATTTAGCAAACAGTAAACATTTTAAAAGGATCCCCATTTCATTTAAATAAAAGGATTAACACTATTTATTATATTTTAAACTTAATTTAAGGGGGTTAGGAATCCTTAAATTCTAATGGGAAAGGGATACAAAATCTAAGCAAGCATTAAATCAGAGGCTGGATTCGGAAGGAAAAAATGGTAAGATGACGAGTACCACTGCCAGTAGAAGACGTAAGATCGAAGCATTGGCGAGAGTTCTGCTCCAGCTCCTGATTGCTCTTCCACGGTAATTTAGTTTAGTGCCCTTTACCATCATTTTTTAAAATTTCCTGCTCCATGTCATCCATGTTACCTCGGTTGTACGTTTTACAACCTTCTACCTCTATTTACAAGCCCTTGTTGGAGCACAATCCGTAAGTCTACCTTCTCCATTTTCCTTTATGTTATAATCTCTCAATGGCTTAATGGCAGTCCGATTTATGATTTATTTCTGGTATAGCCCTCTTGATGTCACGCTCATCTCCGCAACTCACATGCATAGTATTTTGTATAGAAGTATAATGGCACACAAGTTCTTGCCAGTGCCTGTATTGTTTTTACTATAGGCTCTGTTTTTGGGAGCTGTCAGTTCGTAATTATCTTGCCTTCATCGACTCTCATGGGTTGATCTTCATTATAAGAAGGCAGGTTCCTCAAAATATGGACCATTAGATAATTTTCAACTTTGGGTGAACAGAAGTAAATTAAATCCCAATGTCTGATGTAATGAGGAAAGTCACAGCTGATATCTGAAACAATGACGACCGTGTCCGTCTTTCAACTCCATTTGATTTGTACACATTATGCCAAATTATCCCCAAATAATCATTTTTACAAATCTGAAGGTGCTAATTTGTATTTTACATGATCAAAGTCACTCTTAGGGGTTTCGAAAAATGACATCCAGAGTTGCATTTTGGTCCATTTTATGAAGAACATGCCAGTAGTATGTTATGGATCACTGCCTTGTTCATGTAGTTGGACATGTACGCATTTTACTAGTATATTTAAGTGGAGATTTTTAGTACATGTATGTCCTGTTTTCTTATGCATTTTGATAACCGTGCATGGTAGATTTTTATCTACATGAATCTGTTTTGTATTCTATGGGGTCTCATAGTGATATTCCTCGCACGTTGTATTTTACCCTTTAATTCGTACATTCTTTCTACATGTACATGTACCTGTAGTTACGTGTCCTTTTGCTTTGACCTACATGAACATGCATGTACTTCAGCTAGAATAGACTTGTCCTAGTCCTTAGACTTTCTGCATTTCCTACATCTTGCTTTGTATTGTTATGTTACACAGTGATTTTATTCCTTGTGACTCAAAACATTCTATATCTTTTTGTTCACAGTTTTACATCGTTGCCCATTAAATGGCTCCAGTCAAGGGGCCCACTTGGAAAGGTGTTTAGGCCTCTGCATATCTGTGTATGCTTATCACAGTGAGGGCAGAAGAGGGAGGAAGGCTGTACTGCAAGCTGAAGCTAAATTACTGAGAGAACAGCAAGAAATTGAGCTGTAGGGGTTAAAGCTGCGGTAAAGAAAAGCCGAGCTGCAGCTGAAGGCTAAGATTAAAAGTGCTGATGCTGAGCAAAGGGTGTACGCCCAATACGAAGACGACTTATCCTGTAACACCCTTAACTGCCCCGTTGATGATCATCGGGAACACTCCCACAGACAGGATTTGTCCTACCTTAAGGGTCCTCCAAAAGGAGAGGAACCAGCTACAAAACAAAGATACAAGTATCCTATGACTACAGCATCAGCAGAGCCTGTAGAAACACTGCAGTTGCCAAAAGTGGAAATCATGGTGTATCAAGGTGACCCCCTGAGATTCTGGGAGTTTTAGTGAGCGTTTGAAGTCAATGTCGACAGGAGGAAGATCAACGATGCAGTTAAGCTGACTAGGCTTCTGCATTATTGCAAGGGCGATGCAAGCAAGGCAATACACAGGCTTGATCACTGATGGAGCCAGTGCAGGGGTATGCTCAAGCTAAGACCCTACTCCGTGAGAGATTTAGAAGTAAATACAAAACTGCCGATGCATGGATGAAAGGTCACAAAGGGTACTCCTGTGTCACCCGATGATGGAAAGTCCTTGAGAGCATTTGCCGATGACAGTACTTTTTTTGCGTTACAGATGGCTGTGCAAAGTCAGAGAGATAGAAAAAAGGTTAATAGGCCGCCCAGCATTGAAGACCAGGTGGCCTATGTGGAGGACGCTGCGGAGGAAGAGAATAACCCGATTTACGGAACAGCAACCTGGAAGAAAAATCGAGACACAACTCAAGCAGACAAGATGAGACAGAAGAGCCCTTGTTTGCAGCAACCTCTACACAACAAGAGAAAATGAGCAAGGAATGTTCACTGTGTAAAGGAAACCACAATTTATTTGTCTGTCAACAATTTAAGGGAATGGCACCTCAGGACAGAAGATTTATCCAGGAGCAGACTGACTGGTGCAGATGGCAAAGGTCAACACCAAGCCAATCACACTTTTAAGGCCAATTCATGAGCTTTGTGTTACGGAGTTAGTAGGTAATGAGAGGGCGGAGTAATCACAGAAAGCTGTGATGCATGCCTATATGCATCAGCAATTTATTGAAGTCCTAACGTTCACCATGAGTGCGCCGACAGATCAGAGGAGAGTATCCTAATATCTTTAATGAGTTTGAAAGCACATGTACATTTGTCTATTTTGTGCCTGGAGGCATGATTTGAGGTGTGAGTCAAGAGACGTCCCGTGTTTTACAGAAACTCTTCTCAGGCACTCAGAATTGGATACAGCACACGCAGGACAGTGAGGGAGAACGTTCTAGACTAGGACATTTCACCAGTCTACACAACTGGACATTTGCTTTAGAGTGCACTATTATCAGAAACATTTGCGAGGATGCACGTGAAATTTTGAAGTTGTCCAGTGTACACTTTTAACCTTGTTAAGATCTGATGATAATTTGCATTTGAGGTAAAATTCAGCTATATTTGAATTCATTGACATTTCCAGTGTGCCCACGCAAAATTTGTGAAAAATCTGACTGAAGATTTTAATACTAACAGCATTTTTATGCAGGAACCTGACTATCCCAATTTGTGTTTTTGTCTCGAAAATCATGATTATCAGTGTTCTTATTACCGAAAATGGGTCACCTGGGAGACATTCCCATAGGAACGTGCACAAGATTTTTCAAACTTTACCGTCCCATAATTTAATATTCCCTTATCCGATTTTATTCAAACTTTGCATATTTTCCTTTCAGACCCTAATCTATCATCTCTCAAAATGTGGACTGTAAAAATTTTCCTCCTTTTGGTAGTTGGAGCATTAGGAAGACATTGAAATGTCTCCCTTATGACCGATGTCTCCCAAATTTACCACAAAATGTCTCCCAAGTGACCTATTTGGAAATATTCTTGAAATTGCCTGTGTTTCGTTGTGTTGTTGATCACTATATAGTATCACTATATAGTACATGTAGGGCTGATGTCGGTAAAATGACAGATATTACAGACAAAGGAAGGACACAAATACAGTGTGATAATATGATGCAGACTAAGGTCATGATCAGATTAAAGAGACCTCATGAACGACTGCCCTAACAAAACCAAAGAGGTTGCTATCGTAACACCCTTTCTTTAGAAAGATTAGTTTCTACATGTATGAGCAACAACATTATACATGTGCATGTAGATTAATACAACAGTGGTTCAACAACACTTAACTAACATGGCCAAAATTGTTTACGGGTTTCACGAGTTAAAGAAATTCACTCATACAGTATAACAAACGAAAAGTGTCCTCATATAGTTGTGTTGATAGTGCACTATGAGTTCATGTAACATAGTCTGAGATATCCTGGTGGTCTGCGTTCCCTGTTACTGTGTCTGATTGTCGTAGCAGGTTTTGCGGATAGTGTTTCCTGATTGAGACTGTTGGAAGTCGAATCTGAGGACGTCGTTGAGTTTTCCTCTATTCGTGAGCTGTAGCTCGGGAAATTTAGCTCACTTTGCGGCGTGAAGTGCTCGTTGCTCTTCTGTTCTTTCTGATGTGCTTTCTGTTCCATCTGTATTCTCGTTCTGACTTTGTACGATCTGATGTTTTCTTGGGTTTAAATCTGTCCTTTTCCCCCTTCGTTTGTCTGTGCTCTGTGCTCGTGGTTTCATGCGGGTCGCAGTTTTTGCGCAACTGCCGATAAGCTTAGCTCTGTGGTCACTGACGCCCCCCAAAAAACAGACTTGCGACACAAATTCGCCTGTCAGCGTGGGATGTTGACTCCGTTTAATCTGTGATATAAATCAATCAATGTAACTTATCAAAACAAGGTTTCTAACATAACATTCTGAAATATCCGTGTGTTATACTAAGTCATGTGTAATCACACTTATCAACTTTAGTACTAGAAAGATTAACTCACGACTCTGCCGAGATTATAGGCTATCACCAGCAGCAGAACTGCAGCTCCAAAGCAGTCACTTAACAACATTAATTTAGGCTTACATCGTTGAGACCTTCTGGTGCAATATCCAACGATGAGAAAACAAAATGTCGAGCCTGATTCACATCTCAGGAGTTGTGGTTAAAACCGCGTGTGTAAACCCACACGCGTGTATACATTATACATGTACATACTGCATGATGCACTTACAGTGACCTAGATAAGTATACATTCTGGACGCGCAGTTGTGAACGGGTGCCTCGATAGGCAACGGCTACAGATGAAAAAATCATGCACCCAAGGTCAAAGATAAACCTAATTCAGTTTGGCAGTGTGCGCCTGCATAACATCCCGGCCCCTTAAATGGCCCTCCATCTTAGGTACATTTACAACTTCCAATGAGTAATCGGGCGCCTGTGTTATTAACAGCACTACAGACTTTAACTTGAAACATCAAACAACTAAACAGCAGCTTTACTTTAATCCAAATCTAAGAACGTTCCAAAAGGTCCCAGTTGCAGTCTTGACCTCTGCACTCCGAACCAAACCATCGCTTCCAGGGAAGACTTGGCTGATCCTAGCCAAAGGCCCGTGGTTTCGCGGTGACTGATCGCCAACTACTAGCACTAGATCACTTTCTTTGAGGTTCACCTTCCTTTCAACCCAACGCTGTCTTCTCTGAAGA
>NW_019091400.1:6699-27109 GCF_001949145.1 Acanthaster planci
ACAGTACGTATTGTGAAAATACAGAACAGAGTTAAACGCACAATTGCAGGGGTAGTCCGCTAGCCCGAGGCTAGTGGTTTTAGTGGGAGGATTATTAGTTCCTACTTGTCGGTAGTCCGACGGGCTAGTGCCTTTTTTAGCAGGGCTTGAAAAGAAATACACACCGTAAATGTAACACCATGCCGTGCAGTGGTATTTTGATTGCAGACGCATGTACATGTATATTTGTACAGCCTACCGTTACACTGTAGACACGACGGGTTCTTTCCAGACACAACACGGCCCATGCGTACACCTATATTGGTCAAGACACTGAAGTGAGGACACTGTTTACATATTTTTTTGTCCCTCTGAGACAAGCAAACTGGGACAGTCCTCTCTTTGTATTTTTACATGATAGTAGTTGTCAAGCCTGCAAGGCGAGGCCATATTTACACTCGAAACTGAGGACAGTGGAGTGTCCTTATATAGATATGGCATATTATAAGTATTTGACCTTGATTACAGAGTTATCTAACACACTGACAAGGCCAATATTATGAAGAATTTTTTTCTAAAGTAGTAATAATATTCCTTAAGTATTGAGCCTGCATAAATTCTAATGGAGAGAGTGGTATTTTATATTCAACCTTGTTGAGATGGCAACTTGAATCTGATCCTTCCATGATGCACCACTGCCCACCCGTCATCAAAGCTAATGACTGTTAATGTGTCGTGCCTGCATGGCCACCTGTAGATGAAAGAAGATTCAAGCATCCAATTTTGGCATGTACATGGATGTTCATAAAGGCATATCTTAGTCTTTAGACTACACAAAGAACTTAGTGTGATCCTTCATTATAAAATGTTACTGAGCAGTCCATAACTTTTGGGGCTTGCTGAAATTTGATACCTCGGCTTACCACAAAATAGCTAAGTTAGTGGTAAACTTAAGAATTCCCCATCGCTGCAAATTACACCCACCTTATTTAGTTGTGTGTCCACAAATGATGAAATAAGTAGACACCGAAAAGACCTGTGATTATGAAAAGACCAAATACTCCCACAAAGAGAAGCTTCACATCCCGGCGATTTTTCTGCACTTTGCCTAACATTTCTGTCCAGACTGGAGTTACTTGCTCACGTACGCTAGGCAGTTGTGGCTCAGCTGGCCTACATGTATGCACCAGACGGGGTCTGAATGCACGTGTAGGTCTACGTCTGGTTCTGGGCCCAAAGCTGCGTCCTGGCGTGCACCCAGGCCTGCACCTAGGCCTGGGCTCAGTTAGGAGCTTGTGGACAGGCAACGGACTTAGCTGGGGGCTTGGTGCTCTGTCTTGCGTCAAATCTGCCATCTCCAATGAGTTTGCCATATTGCAAGTGTAGATCTTAAAACTGCATCATGGGATACCCATTTACATGTATGTCCTCATATGTCTAACATATGAGGACAGTAGTTCTTGGGAAATACAGTAAATTCAAGCACATCCCTCCACTTATACAAATTCCTCTTTTCATTGACAAAGTATAATACATTCTCTGAAAAAGGGGGGATGCACCCCTGGGCATTAACAACAACATTCAAAGGGATCCAAAATAGTGGGTGTTAGAAAGTGAGGACATTCTTTTTTCAATTTGTAACTACATGCAATGGGGAATTTTCAGGTGGCAACCACCACAGTGCTCATTTCTTGAGTAGACCGCATGACTTTAATAAAAATTAATGTTTGTGGTTTTAATTAGTGATCATTATGTCTTCACTTCTGACTGCATGAGAAACCTCAAGCAGAAAAATATAAATTCTGCTTAAAGGGGGTGGCCATGGGATGTCAAAAAGGTAGGTCTTTTGCCACCACCCCTCCCATCACCAGTCTCCTATAGACATTTATCACCATGCAGCCATCTTGAATTTGTCACAGAGTCTACAGAGCCAAGACGAGGCTGGCAGAATAATGTACGCTGGGCACGGATTCAATATTTAGACCTTGACACTGCAGCTTTTCTTACAGTCAGGGAAACTAGACCAGGCTGCAGAGCGATAATGGTCCATATCTATATGCCCGAGCATTCAGGGGATTCTCTTGGCCATCCAAATAAAAACTTCATCCAGCCTACTGTCATTTTTCATGTTTTTCAAACTACACAATAGGCAAAACAAACATTTTTCAATGCTGTCTTGAACTGTGCACAAATGCTTGAAATAACAATTATCTAATAATGGTTAGCACCCACTGAGCTTTAACATCCCAAACGCTGTTTCATTCTACCATAGGTTCAACACCATAACTCACATCAAGCCAATAGAACACACAACTGCACTGCAGATTAACAAGCCTGTCGAAAATTTCAACAAAGGTTTTCAAACTTTATTTCAAATTCCAATGAGCTGCAAAATTTTTAACAAATTAGAAATTCTTGTCAAACAGCACAGTTTGAAATCAGGTTTTCACATAAACCCTCGGTTAAAAATGACTAAAACTTCTGAACAGGAGGGTTTTACTTTGTGATGAGTGGCAATTTTAAATCCAGCCAATTTTTTCTCACCTTGCCCAATTACTTGTACATGTCTCTGTTCAAAGTGGAGTTATGTGATGGTTAAGTGCTACTAGTTGCTATAATCAAAATAATGCAAAGATATGAGCATAGAAACTGCATATGTACATGTAATGTGGGTGGAGGTTGAGTGAGAAATTCTGATAATCCAGTTCATAAGTGATGTCAGTTAAAATCCTGTGCCCATAAAGTTGAACATATTTGGAACTGGAACTTAGCATGCACCTTGCATGATTACCTAATGAGAGGCTTGCACGTATGGTACATGTATTACAAAATCACTTATCAACCAGACAGGCCTACAGCAGTATCAAGGGCTGGGTACAATTGGAAAAACAGCCGTACACAATATGACACCTTCCCCTGCCACATTATCTCTGTATACAATATTTCAAAACCAGTTTTAACAATTCTTTCCAAATATCGAATTTTCAATGAAGTCATCACATCTTCACACAATGAAAATACACTTTTTGGCAAGAAGGTGTTATTTTGGAATGCAGCAAGCTTAAGAAAAATGCATTTTAAATTCTGTCAAATTCACAGAAAATTGCATATGACAACACATTTCAGTAGAAATAGAATTAGACTGCACAAAACCCCAGCTAGAGTTATAAGCTTGTATTTGTTAAACATTTCATACAGTAATTGATGAGATGGTGTAGCCTAGCATCAAAGATCCAAAAGATGTCACAGCATGGCAGCTAATGGGCAATTAATGGTGTTTCAACAGTCAAGCAAAGGTCATTTTAATGATGGTCATACTATAACATCAATGTACAGGCATTTCATGATAAGCATTAACATAATCCAGTGAATGTACCGGTATATTAGTCAACCATGCCTTATCAAGGACAACTTGACGCAATACTCTGATAAATTACTAAGAAATCACTGGTATTTCCCAGTAAGGTAATTAACACTTTCAATAATGAAATAAGGTGTAAAAAAAAATCAAGGTTCTACCAACCCTCTTTAACCACTTCCAGCTGGGGACCCGGTAAGGGACTTGGTTGATCGTAACATGTGGCCGGGTGTCCAGTGCCGGGCCAAAAACAACATGAAAATGGTCGATTTTGCAAAATCACCCGGAGGACTGATACGAACAGCCATATCGGGCTCGGCTGGAAGTGGTTTAAGCCCCCAAAAGAAGTTTTGTTGTCAAATTATTGAAGAGAGTATCATTTGAATTCAAACGCAAACATTAGACACAGGCCTTTCACTGCCACTCACTCAACACTTTCAGAAAAATCTGATTATTTATAGTTACCACTATGTCATCTGAAAAAGTCTGAGTTTCACAATTAATGTTTGGGACAGCGGTTTAAAAAGAAGAATCTTGGAGGAGGGTCATTTCATTTTCCAGTACATGAAGTTGCATGACAGTGCATGTAGGATCACTATTTGACTACATTAAATTTTGTTATCATTATACTCGGTATTTCTGAGTAATCAATCACCTCCCTGTTCCCAGCAGTGAGCAAAACACAAATTAATGTACATGCATCCTTGTTTCCTATCCTATATGTGGCATTAATCATTTTACAATTACCCCTCAAGTACCAGTAATTAGAGCTGTTACACATTTCTGACGGGAAAATGCCACTGGCTCCTGATTAAAACAACTGCACCTACAATGGGCAAATAAAATTACTTTAAATATAAGAGGTTACTCCAGCATTTTCATCACTTTTCCTTGCAAGGAATTGCCTGACACTTAATACCTCAGTTTACCACATTGTACTTTAGACATGTGAATAAAAAAACACCAAATACTCCCACAAAGGGAAGCTTCACATTCCAGTGGTTTTTTCTGCACTTTGCCTAACATTTCTGTCCAGGCTGGTGTTAGTACATGTTCTTGCTCGGGTACACCTCCGATAATTGAAACTCCATCCATGAAATGAACCAAGATAGAGGGGTTTCATCAGCATGCATTCTTGTCAGTAAATTCAATCATTTGTAAATCAAAAGCAGGTGACATGTTTGTCTTTTGAAGTCAGGAACAAAATGAAAGTTTGTGAAAACAATTTAATCATGATGTTGTTTATATTTTCAGAGGTTATTAAATAAAAATGTATGAGGAATAGTAAACAAAATTTCAGTTAGATAGTTGTTGTTAGTTCCCCCTCGGTATTGGGAGTTGACAAACTAGTTCCCTTTGCTTCACTTCAGGAACTAGTTTGTCAACTCCCAATACCGAGGGGAGGTAATATACACTGGCAATGAGGCCACTGGTGCAGTCTATGCATCCCGAAGGACTGTGAGTGACCAGAAGAGGGTCCTATTTCCCTTGACCTCGGGAAATAGCACTCTTTTCTGGTCACTGACAGGCCTGAGGGGTGCACAGATGTGCACTGTTGTCGCGGCAGACTAGTCGGAGGGATGACGTCAAACTGACAGCCAGTACAAAGCGCGCCCTTACAGGTTGCCAAATATCATCATTCATCCAGCTCAAACTGGCGGCGGACGTATCCGAAAGTGATGAAACAGTTACCAGAAAATATCGATTTACCCTTCTGAGGAAGAAACTGACGATTTAATCCTTTGCAATTCAGGACTCGCAGAGGACAAACAAACAAATTAACTACTCTGTGAACGTTCTGAAGTCGTATTGTGAAAAAGTAGGCCTAGACACAACAATCGACTTTTTTGGAGTGAGGTGTGTTCTAAAACACATTGACTGCCATAATTACGTCAATAGTGCACGTCTATGCACCCCTCGGGCTTCGGCCTCGGGAAATAGGACCCTCTTCCGGTCACTCACACAGTCCCTCGGGTGCATAGACTCGCACTATTGACCTCATTGCCAGTCCATATGTGTATACTTTTGCATGGATTTCAATGGACACATGCAATGATAGCATCTTGTTTGTTTACATGGTCACTTTTTTATGATGGGGAGAAGGGATGACAAATTTGAGCCTCCAAATAAATGTTAACATGTAGCCACCATCAGCGCTGGTCTACATACAGCATCAACAAGAAACCCGAAACATTTTTCTCGGTACTGAACAATAACATTGCTGAAAACTATTAACATGTACCATAAACACTATAAAACCTCAGTGGCTCCACGCCACACAACACATGAAAGGGCAAAAAACAGATGAAAATTTTTAGTTGCTTCTTCCTTAAAAAAAATATGACTCTAAGTTTCAGTTTAACTTCATTTTGAAGTCATTACTCTTTAGCGGTTATTAAGTACCACAAAGCTGAGGCAAGAAAGTGAAAAACCTTACAACATTCAAAGACATGGTGTTGCTGAAAATATATCAGAAAACTGTCGTTTCTACACTGATAATATCCATTACAAATATAAAAACCTGTCAAACAATTTTTATCGATTCTCTGCATTACTTATGACTAATTTCACAAAAATGCCAAATCATGTCAGATATTAATTGAATTACATGTAGTATCATTAGGCAGCCTTAGATATCTGAAATGAAAAATCATTAACCAAATCAGGTTACGGATACTGATCTGTACATTCCCGACATATTGATGTTTACATTATCTTTTTCAATTACATTTGCTCAACGTTAATTTCGAATAAGAGTTTGGTCATATCCTGCACCAACCAGCTCAGGTTTGACATGTCTTTGGTGGACAATAAAGCCTGCTGAGCCATGACCTAAGGCCGTGTCAGAATTTTTAATGTGGCTTGATATTATGCATAAATCTGTCGTATGTAGCAGCTGCAGCCACTTCTCATAGACTCGTGTATAATATCAAACCAAAGCCAAGTCATTTGGACACAGCCTATCATTGCAAAGAGAAGATGCTAGGGTGCCTAATGACACTGATCTGGAGATTTTCAGTTTAACTCACATGATATACTCGTGGTTTGATTGTTAAACTCTTTTTATAATTCGTCCCATCAAACCAGACGCAATATGTGTACATAGAAAGTACACCCTGAAATATATGCCAGTTCATTCAAAGATCACATGGTGCTGATATGTGTTCATGTACTGCAATGAGGTCATTGTTAGTGCTTTCATACGTCCCTTCTCCTGAGCTTGTTTTCAATCTCTGCCATAGGACCAGTCCATCTTACATGTAAATCAAACAGGGGGGCCAAACTGCACCATCACAGATGTCAGATTTCACTGATATATTGTCTATATCGTTGGTAAAATGTATGAGAGCAACGATTTCCAATTTTCAGGGGTCATTCCCTTTCCCTACAAATAGCAGCCACTTGATTTTGGGCCTCAGCTCTTTCTGTGATCCCCCTCCCCCCACCCTACTCTCCCCCTCCCCCATCACCCTACCCACCCCCTCCCCAGTCTTATGTAAATAACTCATCCAAAACACAGTTTCATGTACTAAAATAAAAGAATATTACATTGAAAACTTAGTTTCAGGGGTACCTGTCTCACTGCCGCCCCCCCCAAAGGAAACTCTTGACACATTTTCATAATGCTGTAGCCATAAGCTTGGTATGCTATTTTACATCAGTTTAAACAGGTATGAAAAAAAGGAAGAGTGATATATCCCAATGCGGGCCAAAAACGTCATAGGCTTGGCACATAGAAAAGCAAAATTGAGACGTAATTTAGAAACAAAATTGCCCATCTCTCCATTCTCACATGTTTGTTGCATGTGCTTGTGGTGGGAGATAACATGTGATTCTTGCAACTTAATGAAATAATTAAGTCAAGTGTTTGAAATAGAGGGCCAAGTCATGTCTCCAGAAGTGAGTGTTTGTCTTTGACTTTGTGACTTTTGTGTGTCACAAAACTCATTGCAGATTCTGATTTTAAAATTAAAAATTTTATTTAAAAATTAAATTTAAAAATTTACACATCAAAATCTGAGATACAGTGGTGAAAAATATTCTCCCACTGGATCTGAAACTGAATAACCGAAGTGTTTCCTCTTCATGGTTGGACGAACATCTTGCAAGTTCAAAAGCACTCTAAGTATACATGTTTATACACAAAGCTAAGGAGTTGTCAACCAGCTCTTTTTGTCCATTTTCTTCAATATTTATAACTTGTTTCAAACATTTCCCAAATATGTCATATAATTAAACTAATATTCTTAAACTTGCAACACGATGTAGCCAACGACACATTTATATATGAAATGAAAACTAATTCACAAAATCACTCACAAAGATGAAAAATCAAATCCCCTCACCCCATCCTGGGCTCCATATTTAACTACCAGCATCTCATAAACATGGCAAGTGACATCTGGAGTTTTTTCATGGAGGTCACATACATGTATCCTGGGCCAACTAGGACTTCTTCAACTGATATGCTTTAGTGGATATCATCAAGTGATCCATGATCTGATCTGAATTAATGACCAAAAATAGGTGTTGGGCTACATAATGATACATGTGCTAATGATTGTCATTTGGATTTAAGTGACATATTTGGGGTTTATGTCTGATTGACTTTTCTATAATTAAAGCCAAGGACCACTACATGTATCACAAAGTACAGAAAAAAGCATAATTAGGTGTTTTCAGAAACGACAGGTGAAGAGGTGGGTTTTACCTAGCTTGTTATATTTAGTGCTTTGATGCATCCCTTCTCCTGCGCTTGGTCTCAGCGATAACGTAATCCTTGATGTGGGACCAGTGCCTTCTCTTCAAGGCTGGATGATTGTCTTGAGCTTTTAAGCAATCAACTTTTCGCAGAGGCTTCCCAGAACAGAAATTATCCGCAAAAAAGCTGGAAATGAAATCCTTCTCATCTGTCTCCCATGGCAGACATGTCTTTTGTTTTTTTCTCGATGGTGGAACTGCAGATGGTTGGTAAGTACATGTAAGAATTATAATATGGACATTACATAAAACACAGTTCTGGTTCTTTCTATTTATCGGAAATGGAAGGTATGCCATTCAAACCCATCTTCATAACAGGTGAAATGCTACTTACTCACAAAATTCCCTCTTCTCTTGTGCTTCTGAAATACCCAACCAATAGTTTGAGCTACATGTATGCGCCCTTCCCACATCCTCACTGCAACTGTAATGCTCAACGCCCATTCCTAATCTATGCCCAGACAATTAACGGGTAATTGATGATGTATTCAGTGACTGCATAGCACTTGAAACTTGGCCCTACATGTAGGTTCTCATACATAACCAGTAAATTCAATGCAACTGGCTACTATTTGAATGCCATGTTTACTACATGTACTCCAAACAAAATACCCCATTACTTCATTAGGTGGCTGTCAAAACAAGTATTTTGTCATAACATGCCTTTAGAAGTGCTTTCGCTTTGCAATAGATACATCCCAACAAGCCCTCTATGTTCTTTTCTAAATGTTTATTTGAGATGAACACAATTCGATCAATCTAAAATGCATACATGTACCCCATACAAAAGTTGGATATAACATGTACATGTATGATGAGTAGATGGAAATAGAGCTTGCAAGTTAAAGGTCACACTGCGAGCTTCCAGTTGGGGACTAATTAACATAGGGTTGTCAATCACGCATCTGTTTAGATTTTTTACAGTCTTACATTTCAGCTTAACCACTATACCCAAGTACACATACATGAGGCTTATTGTGGCATCGGCAAAACTGTTTTACATGCAAAAATAGGTATGATGGGTAACGAAAAATGAAATCCTTTTGTTGCTCAGAAAAGCACATCTTAATTCTTAATATACCTACTCATGTGTGCTATAATCTGACCCATTTACATGATGAAGTTTTATCATTTTCAACGTTTATCTTTATCTCAATAAGCATCATTTAATTGTGCCGGGTAATATATGAAATACAAACTTTCTCATAAAATACAATCGTTGAAAAGACACTGGTACATTATGTAAATGGGAAAAAGACCTCTCACTTGTACCCAGGTATGTGGTAAGTAGGTGCCTTTCAGCTCCTGAAAAAATATAGTTTAGTATTATATTGAAAGAGATGGTGATTTGTTTTGCCTGTAGGTAAGTTTTCCTTTTGGGTAACGATCATGGGGACATATTAAATCACTTAGTTTATTCCGAATGCACCGCTTACTCCATAACCTACACCTACATGCATCTGTTGAGGACAAGATTTGTAAGTCTTCATTTTCACACAAATTAGTGAAGTGTAAAGAATTAGACAAGCTAGTGTCTGACCTGGGGACAAGTGATAGGTCAGAACTAATACTTCATACATTTCTGTATTTTACCAGTAATCTTTGTATTATGAAAACTAAGCTGAAATCCTATTGTTCATATTTTATGTTGCGATACAAGTCTTCAAAGATCGGATGTAAGATTGACAACCCAATATAAAATCCACATCAAGGTTTTGGCTGCACGCCACTAGAGGTCATCTTTCAGGCTCTGTAGCACAGAAATGAATGGCACTTTGGACGGAAAGGATACCACTAGATCTTTATCCAAACCCATTTTCTTTCAGTCCATTTATATTTGTCAGAAACCTTTTTTAATCACAAAATGTATAGCTTACACTTACCACAGCTTTGTTGCTTCTTCTTGGCATGGGGTTGATGAGGGTGCTTGTGCCTATCTTTGCTGCAATTAGTTGAAGGTAGATCAACTACAGCTAAACAAATAACAGACAAAATGATTTATACATTACAATAAACTGTTATCAATATTCAAAAGTGATTACAACCAGTAAAAAAATACAGTATACTTCTAACTCCTCTTTGATGATTTCAAATTTCATCCTATATACATTGAAGTACACAACAATACCTAATCGCAGTGCAAAAGAAGAGCACTAACTTTTCATAAATTTGCTATGTATCATATCAAATGGTACATTACATGTGCATGTACAGGGTGAGTCAAAAACGCATTTTTTCTTCAAATATTTCCTATGGAAAAATGTGAAGGGCAAATAATTTTTTTCAAGCCTATAACATTGATACTGGCTTTGGCTAGAACAGATTCCAATGGTGTTAATATGCAACCATGCATGACCATGACAGAGCTCATTGTTTAATAGCACCCAGAAACTCCAGCTGAACAGAGTTTCAGTGATATGCAGAGACGGGCACACTGTTGTGCATTGATCTGGGGGGAAATCAGGTAGAGGGATGCAATGCCGGACTGTAAACAGGGTCAGATGTGAAGCAGTGCATGGTAAGTAGGTCATATTTTCATTTTCATTAACAGTCTAATGCAGTCACTTCAACCTTTACCAGTCACCTTATCAAAACTCTGTTCAGCTGGAGTTTCTAGGTGCTACTAAACAATGAGCTCTGTCATGGCCATGCATGGTCGCATATTAATACCATTGGAATGTGTTCTAGCCAAAGCCTGTATCAATGTTATAGGCTTGAAAAAAAATATTTGCCCTTCACATTTTTCTAGTGGAAATATTTGAAGAAAAAAATGCGTTTTTATTGACTCACCATGTAATTACATGTATGTAGAAAAGTCAGTGGCTTCATATTAACAGCAAAAACTTCTGCAAAGTGAAGCAGAGGCAAACTAACTGATCTATTTGATATGACACAGATCAATTCACAGTAGTGACACACAACTAAATTAAATACATATACGATGCGCACATAGCTGGTAAGTACATGTAAGTTGCTAATATCACACGTACCACATTATCATGAACCTGGACCTACTCTATCTTTGTGACACAAGAGACTGAGCTTTTATAACCGCCATTCAAAATTGTAGAAGACTTCATTCAAAAGCATTCCTAAGTAGTTGTTTGACTATTGCTCATGGACAATCCAAGAAGCTGATGACTGTAATGGGCAAACCATGCCTTCTGATGAGGTGCACTGAAACAAATTGGGAAATACATGTAGCTAAATTTTTTAATGTCTAACCATCACACCTTCATGTACCTACTGGTTGTACAGAAAACCTAAAAGGGACCTGTAATTATTTAGTTCAAATACTGGCAAACCATCAATGGCAGCTTCTATACAGAGGATTCAGCTAAATGCCATTAAGCAAAAGATGAACTGCAAGTACTGTAAAAATCTGTGGTGAATGGGCTCTTCAAATCAGATAGGTGAAGCGTTAAGTCCTCTACCAACATCTCCTTGGGAAATCTGCAAGGTTCGTTCTTGATTGGCAGCTAAAGCAATGTATTGTTTCTACAAATTGTACACCATCGCATGTGCAAAGGGCATCGGCAGTCAGTTCTTATTACCTACCAGTTACAAGCATAATGAAATGGGCACACAGCTCAGATATTTAATCAGTTTTCATACTCTGGTACCTGCATATTTTATATTTTAGCTCACCTTCTGGGGTTGGTCTCTGTCCTTCTTCATCAGGTTCCACATTATCACGGTCACCTGTAAACCAAAGTCAAAATCAATCAGGGGCCAATTTCATGAAGCTGTTTAGACACACCTTTTCTGCTTAAGCAAGTGCTTGCCGACGATTTTTCATTTCATAAACACCACAAAACATGCATTTTCAAGTTAAGCGCTTATGCTAACTGACCGTTTTTGTACTAAGGGCCACCATTTTTGTTTAGATCTTCATGGAAACTAAAACTGAAAGCTGTCAGCGCGGCAGCGATTGGCGGATGTCCTTCAAAATCACTCTAGTGCACTATAGTCTAACAGTATTGTCATGGTTGTCTCTTCTATGGCGATATTCTTGGTCAGAATTCCAAATTATGAGTTGTGTCAATAACTGGCAAAAGCAATTTTTTTCCCCTGTGATTTTAACGCTCGTTTGGCAGTTTGCTTTAAACTGGCAGTTTGCATTTAAATAAAATCATTTTCGATTACGTGTAAGAAGACCTGTTGCATGTGTGCAGAAATAAAGTCCTTGAAGTACTTCGCTTATTTGCGCACATTCCTCTGTAAAAAACTGAACTGATTCAACTGAATTCAGTTGCGAAATACGCTTACGCTTTTAAAGCAAAATTTCTTGTTTCTTTTAGCACGAAAATTTGCTTAAGGTAAAAGGTTTATGAAATTGGCCCCAGCTATATCTTCTCATTTATGGTAGACTAGGGCTTGTGGGATAGGATTACATGTAGCTGAAGTAAGAATGCAAGGTTTGGAAAATACCGACCACTTACTACCGACCAATAAAAAGCGGCATAATATCTCTCCAGCTGACTTTACTGGGAGCAGAGTTGTTCTGCGTATTTTCGTTCCATTCATTTCAAAAGTGTTCAAGTGTTGGAATGTACGGGATTTAACTAATCACACCGTGGTTTGGAAGCTTATTCCTCCGTTTCCTGTAATATTAGAAATTTAAAAGTTCTCTTCAATCTTTCGAAGAGCGCATATTTTTACGCTCCTCGGTTTTGATAAGGAGCACGGTAGGAGCGCCTGCGCGATCGCGCTCCTCAAAAATGAAGGACTGCAACTGAAACAAACCTATTATAAAGCAATATAATGTATTTTTTTAAAGTATTCAGAGCACACCGAAGCTCATCCATGGCATTGCTAAATTTAAACGTAATTCAAAAATGTTGAAATAGTACAAAAAACTTGAGGACCTGACATGAGCTTTGATAGCCTCTGCCAACTTGTATGGTTTCTACGACCTTCTTGAATGCTAAGACATGCATGAATGATGAGCAAGCACAGCTTACAGGTGGTGAAATCAATAGTGCGGCAATAGATCCTGTCCTGTGTGGGGAAAGGTTTGACCAGTGTTGTAGCCGTCAAGACCAATCTTGGTCTCGACACCAGTTTGAAGGTGTTCTCAGTCTCGACTATTCATGGTCTCGGAAAAATGCTGGTCTTGGTCTCGCACCTACTGTTCACAGAATTTTGGGCCGAGACCAGCTCAAGATCAGTAAAGAAATGCACTTACGGTTATTGCCTAAAGAAATCCAAATGCCACCAGTTTAATCAGTTGAGTTGGAGTTAATTTGAGTTATGTCTGCCATCATAATCTGTGCACAGAAGTCGCATGTTGATGTCAAAACTGCGGCATTTCTGTAGTTGCAGAGACTCTCCTTTTGATTTTTCTTCATGTTTTATCGCTTCCTATAGCCTGTTATTTCAGGTAACACCTCTTTGAGTTTTAGAATGAAAAACAGAGAAACTGCGCCTGCTATCTTTTCGGTACCATATTGGGGTTAAAATTCAGTATTTGGCTAACTTGAATACTGACCTCATAAACGTCAGTTTGGAGTCCAACTTGAACATGTATATTGGGACTTATAAATCGGAGTTCAAGTGGGCGTACAGACTTGGCAACACTACTCAAAATGGTTTGGCTTCACTCACAGGGTTCAGTAAGAGTACTGGCTGCATGTTCTTACGTGTTTTTATTTGCTGAGCGCAGGTCCATTGTTTTTTCGCCTGCCGGTTTTAAACAACGTTTAAAGTACCAGTTGGTAGTTTTATCAGCCGTTTAAAACCACCCGCTGTGTACCAATGTGAATGGCCAAACCGTCTAAGGTATTTATGAATAATAATTATTAAACTCTATGACACCATGTACAAAAGGCATCAGCGCTTAGTTCTTATTGCATGCCAGTGGTCAGCATTATTTTCTAGATCCTGTATATGTGACACAAATTCGCATGAACACAGAAATGGACCTACAGTTCAGATATTAAGTTTTCTACGAAAACCCATGAGTGCCAACAGTTTTTTCTTTTTCAAATCCATAGTTACGGGTTCCAGATCTGTTATTAGAGATTCGCAATCCCTCATTACGGATTCCATAATTACGGAGTTAATATTGAAAAAAAAAATGGTTGGCACTAATGGGCTTTCATAGTTTTCATACATATATTTTATATTTTAGCTCACCTTCTGGGGTTGGTCTCTGTCCTTCTTCATCAGGTTCCACATATTCACGGTCACCTGTAAACCAAAGTCAAAATCAATCGGGGCCAATTTCATGAAGCTGTTAAGAGACACCTTTTCTGCTTATATGCAAGTGCTTGCCGGCGATTTTTCATTTCATAAACACCATTAAGCATGCATTTCTGCTTAAGCGCATACTATTTGATCGTTTTTGTGCTATTTAAACTTTAGCGCACCTTCTGGCATTGGCCTCTCTCTTTCCTCTTTACGTGTGTCAGGCTCTGAAGAATCACTGTCAACTGTAAACCAAAGTGAAAATCAATCAGTTATATATAGATCTCCTTATTTATGGTACATTTGGGCTTGTTGGATAAAAGAATTACATGCACTGTAAGAAGGCAAGGTTAGGAAAACGGCAGGATCTACATCTAATTAATGAGACGCACAGGTACCATTACCAAGTGCACACACTGTTCAAACTATAAAAACTACCACAAACATAGAAAAATACCCATTGAAAAGAAAGGTAATACTGTCTTTTCTTAGAATAAACATTGAAGGCACACAAAGGAAATCCAATGGCATAGCTTGAATATTGATATGTTGAGCTCGCTTTTATCATTAAGAAAATCTAACAATTCTAGGCACAAAAGCCTGCTGCTGACTTTAATTTTGCAGACTAGTTAATCGCAAGGAATTCACATGTTCAATCCTTAGCAATGAGCCGAGGGCTGGTCAAGAAACACAATGCTATGGGGGGCATTGGTTAAACACCATCACAAGCCTAAAGATACGACTAAAAATCAGTCCGATCATAGTTTCGTCATTGATCGTATGGAGTGCAACTGCTCTAGCATGCACCAAAAATTTTGAATAGTTTGTTATGAACTTTAAAACTTACCATCATCAAGTGCGATATCAATGTCGTCTAGGGATTTTCCTTTGAACTTTGCTGTCTCGCCTTTTTCCATCATGATGAGAACCTTGGACACCTTGGCCAGTTGCAAAGTATTTTCAGGCAAGCGATAAAACTCTCGGTGAATTCGCACATCATGCCCCATGTAGCCAGCCAACATGTCCAGTTCATTCTCCTTGAGGGACAGTAGTTGGGACATTGTGGCGATGTGTTTCCTCAACTTTGTAGATCTCAAGGTTGAAGGCTGCTCAGCCCTACACAGCACTGCAAATTTTCTCAAGCATTCACTTGCCTTTGTAGGGAGAGTTGAGTCGCAAAAGGCTCGCCCAAAAACATATGGATTGTTGGGTGAAATTCCAGCTGAGGACCTGGCAGCATTGAGAAAATCAATGCTTTCTACCATTTCTCTGGTCAAGAGGATTGGGACTTTTCTCCCACGTTTTCCCCTCACTTCGATTCTTTTCAGTTTCTGAACGAGGACTTTCTCGACCTCACCTAAGCTGTTGAACACTTCGGGTTGAAGATCTCTGTTTGTCTCCACCTTTTCATATGCACCAAGAAGGAGACGTTCTGTTTCTCCACTGCGCCTCCGGTTGAAAAGAACAACGTGAGCCAAAAGAGAATGGCACAGCTCCATCCAGTCTGCTGTTGAGGAAGGATCAAGTTGAAGTTGTTGCTTGTGCTTTTGCGTGGCGCTCTTGAGGTATGTGGTTAGCTTCTTGATGTCTGATGTGGTTTGTTGAGTTTTCTACTGTCCAAGTTGTGACGAGCCAAAGTAACCACCTCCGAGGTACACTCGGCATTCTTCAATTGCTGGAAGTTGCTTATTGCCTCAAACAATTCGGTATTTTCCGATTTGATTGAGGATGACTTTCCTGAAGCTGCAACCTTATCGATGCTGTATCCAATATTTCTTGCAAAGGATGGAGTTTTGTAAGTATTGGTGTCAGCACAATACCCAGCTGTGACCTTCACTGCATCAACAAGAGTGTCAAATTTCTGAGGATTCAAGCAGTCTCTGATTGATGTCACAGACCTGTCGACCCTACTGGTAGCTACAACTAATTTCGCAAGGTCCCTCATATTCTGTGATATTGGGAGTGCCTGGTGCGCTTCTGGATGGTCTCGGATCATCTTTGTACCAAAATTTAAAATGTGTGGGTCTCTTCGCACCACACTTGTCACGTCGTCTGCACGCATTCGGCTTATGACATTTTTCTTGAGGCTTTCAGACACCGTGCCGGTTAAACTGGGTATCATCATCTTGGCCATTGATTGGATCCGTTTCTTCTTCGTCACTTTGTTTTTCTGAGCGCACTTAATTTGATGCTTCCACAGGCCTTCCCTTTTGAAGCAACCCTGACAGAATTCACATGGAAGATAATTAGAGGCTGCTTCATCTTCAATGGGACGCTTCCGTGGAACTATTTCACCTGTTCCTGACTGCCACACAAGAAGGTTGTGATGAAAGTTGCCCTTGTTACGCAATTCAGTGATCTTTTCTCTTCTCTCCAATGACTTCAGTTCAAGGGCTTGTATTTCTTTCACCATCACCTTATCTTCATGTCTGAGAAGGCAGTGTCTGGCAACTTTTGCCTGCTTTATGCCACAGTACAAGCAATAGTCGACCTTATTCCATACTCGCTTACCTCCTGGTTTAACCTTAGTCATCTGTACACATCCCTGTAAGTCCATATTGGCCCTTGTCGGAGGTCTGGAAGCTGGAACAGCAATATCACCTGTATTGGAGTCCCCGCCAGTTGAAGATTCTGACTCAGGGACATAATCCGAGTCGGAATCATGATCACTGCAGTGGAAGTCACTTGAAGGCACATGTGATACAAAGCTGCATGTGGCAGGACTAGATGAGTTAGAGCAAACTAAAGATGTGATAGCTACTTCTCCACTTCCGGAAACAGAGTTGGAACCACCAGAAGGTAGACTACAGTTTAATTCACCTGAAGGAGCTGATGCAAGATTTCTTGTTGGAACAATGTCGCATAACGAAACGCAGTCTTTTGTAAGGGGAGAGTCACTGACAGGCAGCACTGCTGTAGTGCTAACAGTATCCACAAATCTTGCAGTGGTACTACTAGTGGCAACAAGATCCCCCCGCAGCACTATTGAAGTGAAACAGCTACGAGCAACTTCAAGAGATTTGCCTTGATGCAGCAATGAAATGGGTATAACTGCAGGAATAGGTTTGCAAGAAACCCATTTTAAGACAGGCGAAGTGCAGCTTGGAAGTGTACAAGTACATGTAGTTTCACATTCAGGCAGCCTCACATTCTTCATTTTCATGCATCCTGTGCTGGTAGGACTGATATCACTACAGTTAAATTCATCCATCAACACAGAGGAAGATGAGGACTGTCTTAATGTTTGACAATTAGAACTAAGATTAAACACTGTTGACAGGCAAGTTGTAGCACAAACACTATTGGAGCAAGAGTCAACTTGACTAACTGATACAACCATCCCCACTGAGTCATGAAAAGTCGTGGGAGGATGACTAACATCAGCTGCGGCCATCAACGACTGCAAAAGAGAACAAGCTTGATCTTCAGGGCTGGAATCAACAGGACCGCAATTTGTGTCAGAGTAGACTTGACAAACTGACTCATCTGATGCATGACAATCTGTGACGACAGGACTAGGCTCAGCTGTGCTCATCAGTGACTGCAATGACAGGCAAGGTTGAGCTTCAGGGTTAAAATTGTCAGGAATGCAAGTTGCATCAGAGTCAACTTCACAATCCAGCTGAACTGTTGTGTGACAACCTATGACAGTAGGACTAGGATCAGTGGTGGCTGTCAATGTTATCAATGGGGGACAAGCTTTAGCTTTAAGGCAGGTATTGTCATAGCTGCAATTTGTGTCAAAGTCAACTTGTTGAATCTGCTCAGCTGATGCATGGCGATCTTTGGCAGTACTGGTGGGACTGGGATCATCTGTGGCCAGCAATGTCAATAAGGAGCAAGCTTGATATTCACCGCTAGAAATGTCAAAACGGCATTTTTTGTCAAAGGCAACTCGATCGACCTGCTCAACTGATGCATGACAATTTGTGGCAGTAAGACTGGGATTAGTCGATGCCACCAATGTCAATAAAGGACCGTGACATCCTTGAGCCCCAGTACTGGTATCACCAGGACTGCAACTTGTATCAGAATCAACATGATGAGCATGATCAACTGATGCATGACAATCTGTGGCAGCAGGACCAGGATCAGCTGTGGCCATCAATGACTGCAATGAGGAGCAAGATTGAGCTTCAGGTTTGGAACCAACCAGACTGCAATTTGTGTCAGAATGAACTTGACGAACGTGCTCAACTGATGCATGATCATCCGTGGCAGCAGGACCAGGATCAGCTGTGGCCATCAATGACTGCAATGAGGAGCAAGATTTAGCTTCTGGGCTGGAACCACCCGGACTGCAATTTGTGTCAGAATCAACTTGACGAACGTGCTCAACTGATGCATGACAATCTGTGGCAGCAGGACCAGGATCAGCTGTGGCCATCAATGACTGCAATGAGGAGCAAGATTTAGCTTCTGGTCTGGAACCACCCGGACTGCAATTTGTGTCAGAATCAACTTGACGAACGTGCTCAACTGATGCATGATCATCCGTGGCAGCAGGACCAGGATCAGCTGTGGCCATCAATGACTGCAATGAGGAGCAAGATTTAGCTTCTGGGCTGATGGAACCACCCGGACTGCAATTTGTGTCAGAATCAACTTGACGAACGTGCTCAACCGATGCATGACAATCTGTGGCAGCAGGACGGGAATAAGGAGTTGCTATCGATGTCAATGAGAAGCAAGCTTGAGCTCCAGGTATGGAAGCATCAGGACAGCAATATGTGTCAGAGGCAACTTGATCCAATGGTACTTGTGATTCCAAAGATGGTCCAATATTGGCGATAGCAGGGCTGATTTTTGATGTGTGAGATGAAGGGCATGATGGCTCCGAGAATTTGAATGACATTGAAGTCCATAGTCATACAGCAATTTGCTTCCTGGTGGTATATGCCGAGTCGCAAAGAGGCATAACAATGGTAAACCACTGAGTTCAACTTGTTTCATTTGGCAGTTTCTTTCCCCCTTCTCTCCATGATTCACAAGCCTACCGAGATTTGTTTGATCCTTTGGTTCTTTCGTTGCATCCATACTGAAAAATAATGAAATGAGGTGTGCAGTTTTGAAGTAACTTCTATAAGGAAGAATGAACATATACACGTCAATGTCGTGTTGCAACGTCAATGACATCAAAATGTTCAGAAAAGCATATGTATATGTGCACTTTAGTACAAAATGTGAGGTTTTGTAATGTACATGTAGCTGGTGGGTTGAAATTAATGTGAGAGGTACAAAATTTGAGGACATACGTGTAATAATGGTGATAGTGTAACAAATGAGAAGCTGTATTTGATTCCTACATGTACCTGTCCATGTACTTCAGTTTATTGTAAATTTATTGCAAGCGTAAACATTCCTCTATTTGCCTTATATTAATATTTATCTTAAACACAGCATTTATTTGACCAAATATTGCAGGTGCTATGTAAACTCGTTAACACTGAAAAAAAGAACGGGAAGCTAAGTGAAACAAATTCACATACCCCCTGCATTTTTTCAAGAAACTTTCTAAATATTTTCTCATGCAAAATTAGTGTGAAACTGCAAAATTCATGCAAATCAGTGTGAAATGGTGCTAGATCATTGTGAAAATAATACAAAAATGGTGTAAAATCAGTGTGAATATAGCTCAAAACAGGTATAAAATCAGAATGCAATTAAAGATCAGTGTGAAAATTCAAGCCTACATGTATGTGGACATTTATCAGCAAAGACAAGGGTTGGCCAAGACCACGACAAATTTAAACCTTTTTAATGCAACAGAGCAGGGGTCATTGATGTGAGACGAGAAAATATGAGGACAAGTTATTACAATGTATGAGTATCACGAGGCAAAATGTGAGGACAAGTTACATGTATTACAATGTATGATGTATGACGAGGCAAAATGTGAGGACAAGTTACTACAATGTATAAATGTGAGGACAAGTTATTACGATGTATGATGCATGACAAGGCAAAATGTGAGGACAAGTACAATGTATGATGCATGACAAGGCAAAATGTGAGGACAAGTACAATGTATGATGCATAATGAGGCAAAATGTGAGGACAACAATGTACGATGTTTGACAAGGCAAACTGTGAGGACAAGTTAGGCCAAACAAAAAAAAATGG
>NW_019091400.1:27414-42574 GCF_001949145.1 Acanthaster planci
CTCCCATGCTGCCCCAATTTAGAATTCCACTTTTTGTTCAACGATTTGGATGTTTTATTTTTCATTTTTTCTTCTGTGTGCGAGGCCAATCCGATTGTGCGACCCAAGTTGGTCAGCTCAGCACACGCCAATATTCACACACGATCGTATTCGGCCACTGGTAGCCAATGCTACAGTGCTTATGATGAAGGCCCGGAACCAGACTAGTATTGAGACATGCATTAACGTTTGCGGCTTAGCGGGTTCTTGGAATAAGAGTACAAATGATTTAGAGAGTTTTCGCTGTACTGTCTTTGTGTGTAGTTTGTGTTTCAAGGTATTTATAACGAGGTTGTGTTTCGTGATTTTGCCAAAATTTTGGCCACAGCATGGTTAACCATGCACATTGTGTGATACATGTAGTTCATACTGTGCCGTGTACATCAAGCGACGTGTGCAGCCAGCCCGCGTTACCAGGTGTGCCATTGCAGTGGCCATCGTTAAGTTTGTTAGTTGCGTGGACGACCTAAATATTTCAAATTTTAAGCATCTGTTAGTTACCCATTTCAGGCAGTTTCAAGCCCATATAAAATACACAAATTCACGGGTCTTCTAAACAACATGCTTATCAGAACTTTTTTAAATACAAATTCCAATTAATTTCATGCGACTGTTGTGCAATGCAGGCCTAAGCCTATATGACTAAATGTATTTCTTTTGCGAACAACAGAGCTAATACATGAACATGGTTCATTTAAAAAATTGCCAAAAATGGGCATGGGCAAGCATGCAGAACTGACGTAAAAAAAATTACAAAATAAAATTATTTTCCAACACAAGAGGCAAAATGTGAGGACAAGTGATTACCAAGTTATTACAATGCACAACGTATGATGAGGCAAAATGATGTGAGGACAAGCCAATACAATGTATGATGAGGCAAAATGTGAGGTCAAGTGAATACAATGTATGATATATGATGAGGCAATGTGAGGACAAGCTATTACAATGTATGATATATGACAAGGCAAAATGTGAGGACAAGCGATCACAATGTAAAATGTAAGACAAGGCAAACTGTGAGGACAAGTGATTACAACGCACTACCTGTATGTATATGACAAGAGGGTGTTGACAAGTACGCAGCATTGATGCAAAATGCATGAGGAAAATGATTCCTGCAAAGTGATTCAAAATCTGAGGACAAATGAATACATGTACTTTATGGAATAGCGAGAAACAACACGTGAGATCAAAACAAATTCATGATGACCAGTAAATGAACAGTATGTAATTTGTCTAATTAATGTGTTTGGGACATAGGACAAGTGAACATGGTGTGTGATTTATCATTGGTGGCACAAAATGTGAGGGCAACTTAATATATGGGTCTTTCTACAGTATTCGGTAATAAAGACGGACAAAAATTACATGATTATTTTTTAAAAACTGGCCATGGAAGAGTTAAAAGTTGCATATGATTTTGTTAAGCACGTCTTATAGAGATATTAGGAATAAAATCACATCCATTTGTCGTTGTCTTTTACTCACTTAACTCTGAAGAATCTGCCCTTAAAATGGTGCGAAATATTGTGCCAATATTTTGATGTGTAAGGAAGTATTATTTTTTCACTCTGTTTAAGCCCTAGTACTAAACTTAATTTATGGTGTACACAGAACTGACTTCCCTTCCACATAAATAATGCAGGATGTAACTGCTGCCATCTCACTTGTAAAATATATGCCAACTGTCAGGGACACCATTACCCACGTAACGGTGTCCGTCTTTTTGTTACGTAGGTAATGCCTAGCCAGAACAGAAACAAGAAGCCTGCTGTCCCTATGTGCTTATGACTGTTTTATAGCTTTGGTATCTATGGTGTAGCAAATATCATGACAGCAAGTGTTTCCATTGAAAAGTTTCCCAAAACGGCCAGTGAATCTGAATTTCAGGTGTCCGTCTCCTGTTACGTGGGTAACAGCCATGGAAGTAACATGACCTTTTGCTAACTCAGAATTAGATAGATCCCTGGCTGGCATCTTATAGTCTTCTCTACTCGGTGCAATGTGTTTCTGACATGTTGTTCTCAAACAATGTTTCCAACTTCCTCACCGGAAGTTTCATGTTTGTTTGTCCGTCACCCATGTTACGTAGGTAATGGTCGTTACGTGGGTAATGATAAAGAAGGTGTAAAAATTCTTTTCAGCAGAGGGAGACAGCCAAATTTGTTTCCAGTGACAGTATAATGACAAGTAACCACATAAAGCATTGTGTGCAAAGCTAGAATACATTAATAAAACAAACGAGGTGATGACATAAAAGACGGAATAAATGACTTGTACCATTACCCACGTAACACGAGACGGACATACCCTCAAATGCTGAAAACCCACACCCTTTTTGGCCAAAAGGTAATTCGTAGGAGAATCACTTGGGTATTATTATTTATAATAATCACTTACACTTGTCATATACACATACAACAATTTCTCTAATACTTTGTCTGAGTGCAGGGCCTACCAAGGTGTCCGTCCCCGTTACATAGGTAATACCCTATGTAGGAAGCTGTCAAATCCATATTTTTTTCAATGTACAAGGTGAAAGTTATCTTTCTACTACTTTTTCTCAAAAGGTGGTTGCATTTTTACCCTCAATTCAAAATTGAGCCATAAAATCTCCAGGCAATTTCAATTTTGAGGTAAATTTCATACTCTATTACCGAATACTGTAGAAAGACCCATAACTGATTTACCAGTATGAGCAGTGACACAAAATGTGAGGTCAAAGTATACAGTTACCCCAAATGCAAATGTCATGGACAAAGTTATATATGCATGTGGTTAGTGGTTAATGTGTGGGGTTAATAATCAGTAACAAAAAGGACAAAGTGTAAATTAACATAATGACAGTGGAACAAAATTTTGAGGAGGAATTCACACACTTTTACATTGTAAATGTTTATATTAGAACACATGATCGTTCTTTAGTTCACTTACATGCATGTAGTTGTCCAATAGATATTCACAAACTTCCAAAAGTACCAAATATTGTTTAATTCAGACTGCTTACCACATTTTCTTCCCCCGCCACCTGAAAAAGTAACGAAAGGAAGATGAGTTTCGGCGTTCTCGTTTCTCTCCTTCCTTTCCATCCACCAGCTCGCCACGATACTGCAGTAGAAAATCCCCTTTGTTGAAGGCTTTTGTAGTAAACACAGCTCGCCCTATGATATTGTATTACATAAAATAAAAGAATGAAATCAATAAAGTTCCCTTCTGATGTCCTAATGGATATTATGAATGATTCAATGTGTGACATTTCGACCGCAAACTGCTAGAGTTTTTGGTATTGGCAAGACAGCACATGTTTTTAGTGTACGTGCCACTTTGAGCACGAGGGACTTGAATCTATGTGGTTTATGCCACCTAGTGTCAGCATCCCTACTTGGAAGATGGTACACTCTTTGATCTCCATGCCTTGCCTGGTAGTAGATGACCTACCGACAGAAGTGCATACCCATGTCTTCATGTGCATGCACCGATCTGAAGAAATGATGTGCCACAGCAGGATGGTTGGATACATGAGTCAGACTCAGTGGAGGTACCTGTGTTATCACTACAGAGAACAAACAGGGGATGCAGCTTCTTACCTTGGTCAAAATACAAGTGAACTGTCCTGTCGAAGAAAAACTACCGTTAGGGCAATCAGTTTCTCCTCTCTTTTCGGGGGGGGTGTCGCTATAACATACTTGCAGGTATTACGATATAACAAATCAATGATCCTAAAGTTATTTTGTAGTTTACTTCAAGAGGATAGTTCACTTGTATTTTAACCAACATGATGCACTGCATCTCCTGTTTGCTCTGTGTGGTGTCCTCTATCACGTTTACATTATATTGGTGAGACAACGAATCATCTACACTGTTTTGGCACCTACATGCAATACCTCCACTGCTTCTAACTCATGCAGTTAGTCATCCTGTGGCACATCACTTCTCCAGACCATACATCTGTTCCTCAGGGGTACCAACATGTACTGACTGGCAAGGCACGGAGATCAAACAGTGTGCTGTCTTTAGAGTGCAGCACTGACTTAACCACCTGCGCAAGGTCCATAAAGGCTCCTTCTTATCAATTCATGTAGATGAGTATACGGTTTGCAATTTTCTTCTAGGTACCGTACTGTAGTTTAAATCAGTGTTATGCTCTTTCGATACATTTTTATCTTACAATCAAACTCAGAAAACGCCGTCATGCCTTACATGTGCACGTCACATCACCATTTAAAAAAGGGAAACGTTATTCAAGTACATGTAGGCATGATTTAACATACAAATACTAACAAGACGTACATTTTTAAGGGTGAAATTAGGATGGCCTGTTTAATGCTTTTGTTAGTCAAAATCAGTTCCCATGGTTAAATGGTGGCCTGCTTGATGAAATAAATAACTGCTCCCGAAACTATAGATTTCATTTTCACTTTCTATTGTGCAATATATGAAGTTTCAGATTAGAACCTGGTAAGTGGCTGCTAGTAAAATGGGGTAGCTGTGATGTACCTTTGATTGGCAGAAGCCTGACTTCAAGTCCATCTCGATCACCGTAATCAGGTGCTGCTTTGCGAAGTCTACACAGTCTCACCTGATAAACAGAAACAAAAATTAATGGAAATTACAACAATGAACGCTCAACAAGTTTTTGCAATTTTACAAGATCTCCATGCATGTACAAATTGTGCATATCCCAAATTTAAGCATCAATATGCCAATATCAAAATTTATTGCAACAGATTGGTGCCATGGGAACCATAAAATGCTTGGTACAGGTATACTAATTGTTCATTATAGTGATTGAACAGATGTACATGTATACATGTACTCGTACATGCTCATAGTGGTAGTAAAGAAAGAATTGCAAGCCAAAAGGGACTTTTGCTATATAGCAAAATATATAGCAAAATGTTCATTATAATAAATAAATTATAATGGATGCTCAAAGAAATTTGCTGAATGGTCATAAAAATTTGGAAATCACAAAAATTGGAGAATGAATTTTTTTTAGATATCTCCACATGTCAAAAACAACATTTTAACAAGGCCAAACAAAAACAATTGTGTGTTTACGGCCGGTAACGTACTGAAAATATTCCAGGTAGGTATGTTGGAAAATAATTTTATTTTGTGATTTTTTTTTATCTCAGTTCTGCTTGCCCATGCATGTTCTTTTGCAACGTTTCAAACAAACCATGTTTATGTAGGCCTACGTTGCTTTCAGGGTTGCATGGGATTAATTGGGTTGAAAATGCTTGCAATAAGCATCTTAAAACTAGCTCCATAATTTCGTAACGGCGGCCATTGGCATGGCGACACTTGGGCTGAGATTGCGTGGGCGACCATGTGCCGCGGTTGAACGTTTTGCAAAATCCCGAAACACAACCTTGTTATAAAAACACTGCAATGGAAAATACATACTTGTACAAAGAAAGTAGAGATCAAACTCTCTGAATAATTTGTAGAATATTTCTTATTCCATCAATGTTTGTTTTTGGTAATTTTGAGATCCAATTTCTGATGTTTACACTCTGCTAAACTTTTGTGCATGTGCCACATCACATTCAAGTACTAGTCCATTCGTACTAGTCTGGTTTCCGGTCCTTTGTCCTACACTGAAGCATTAGTTACAAGTATGCAGCGGGAACCATTGCCTACGTGGCTGAACTGTACGATCGACCAACTGGGGTCGCGCGATCGGCCACAGCAAAAGTAAAATCCAAGACTAAAATCTGGTACATCAGTAAAAAACAAAAAAGCAAACCAAAAAAAAAAGCCAAAAAAAAATTTGAATTGCTCAAAAAGAGAGTTTAACATCAGAGAATTTACAATTTTGAATACGATTTTCAAAATTCCACTTTGGCAAAGTTGGCCGCGACGTATGTGAATTAATTGTAAGGGAAATGTGCCGTGGTGTAGCACAGATCGGGGCCTGAAAAACCTACATGTCATGTATTCGCTGGTGCTCACTGCTCGTCCTGATGCATCAGATTAAATTGAGCTATGCACAGTTCACGTCGCTGCATTCTTTCATGCAAACTTTGAGTTCTGAGATCGTTGCGATTTTTGCACGTTTAAATGGTAACACGGATATGTTTTTGTCAAAATCATGGTAAGTTTTAAGAGTGAACAATGTTTGTTTGTGGCAAAATTAAAATACATGTACTTAAAATGTTTGAAATTTGTGCATTTAAAATTATCATTTCAGCCTTCAAAATGCCAATAAAAAGTCTGAGGTCGGCAATTTGGCCCCAAAAATTCCAGGTCGGTCGGGTTACCATAAACACACCACTTTTGTTGTACGGCCTAACTAAATATTAGATCACAACAGTCTGATCTGGGAAGCCGGTTCTAATTAAGGCTTCGCGAACATTCTCCCCCGGTATGAATACCGCCCGGCCCTACTGGTCCGGTACAAAGCTCGTCCGGTAATAAGGCCTGTCTAGTCCGGTACGTGAATGGCATTTTAAGGCAAGTCAGTCAGGCGCGTCAATTTATTACCCCTCGCTGGCGCCCAGAGCGGAACAAAGGAGGCTTATCGGATTAAGGGTATTAGGAGTTAAAAGGCTGCCGCTGACCTTAAGTTAGTGTGGTGCATGTACATGTATCTCAGTACGGTGCAAACTTGTCCCTTGTGTAAAGGATCAATTTTTTTTTTAAACCTTTCTTAATTTTGCCAAAAAAATAAAAACCCTTCGAAGCGTGGGTGTAACTTGCAAATTAACATTTTCATTTTAGGGAAAAACTTTTGTTGCATTAAACGATGTTTGGGGGATTGGTTTTGGTTTTAAGAAGTTGAGGGAATGACAGTGAGATTTTTTTAAACCATGTCAAATGGCCTGTCGCAAAAGAAAGCGTCAAAATCCGACTGGCCAGACCAAATCCAAAAAGGGCTCATTGATTTTGTTTCACGGCACCATTTTTTTTATTAAAACGATCTGACTAATTGAATTTATTATTTGGTGCCCTCCTATAAAGCTTTGAAATTGGATTAAAATCTTTCTGGCATTATAACCGAGATAACATTCAAGATGACATGAAAAGACAGATTAATTGGGCACAAAAATTTTAACTTTCTTTCCCTCATTTTTTGGGGGGGATGACTTTTTGGCTACTTTATTGTATAACATTTTAATATGATATACTATCTTTATAAATTATTTTTTAAAATCATGGCCGCCCCCTGTATCATGTGATTTTGCAAGTTCGACCGCTCCTGTCTGGCCGGGGTTGCGTCACGTAGCCGTGTCGCATTCCTTTGCATGGTGCATGGGTACGGTGCGTGCAGGCTGTATTATTACAATTTGAATGTTCACATCAATTTGGCTACCCGTGCGGCCATTCTGCAGCGAAGTAAAACAAGAAAAATACTTGAGTACGCAATTTGTAGTGCTTTCTAACAGGAAGTGTTTATTTTGCCGGGAAGAGTTTCCGAACGCATATCATTCTTTACTCTCGTTTAAGAAAATGGGAAGACTATAATGTCTGTAGCTCACAGACGAATAAAAAAGCTACATCAATTTTTGATTGACAAATTGGCGTTTTAACTGGTGTATTGTGTAAGAAACCGTATGGCCCGGTCTTTGACGTGCCGATGGAAGGGGCTCTTATTGTTTGCCTCTGAAAACGAAACCCTTGCACGCGCACTGGTAATTCCGCCCTTCATTGTGTGCCAAACCGCATGGCACGGTTTTTGATCTGTGCCGATGAAAATGCTCAGCGCACTAGAGCTTGGCACTGAAAACCACAAGTTTATTCCACACGTCTTCAAACCACGTGCAATAATAGAGCCCAGGATGGAGCAAGTCTTAATAAGTTACAGGACCAGCCCCCTCGTCCGGTAGCTCGTCCGGTAGTAAAGGCCTCGTGGCTACCGGATTGGCTTAAGGCCGGGCCCTATTCATACCGGGGGAGAATGTTCGCAAAGCCGAAGACCTAGGAAGAATGTATATTTTAGGTGGTGTCACTTGCCACATGATAGCAATACTATTTTGACATCATGTTTTATTTACGAGTACACATGTGCATATAACACGTCGCTGGCTATATGTACATACAATGATGCACTGTAGTAACTTTCAGATTGATCAAAGTTGTGGTCCTGTATGACCAGTAAAGAACGCAAATTCAAGGTGTTGTCACGTGACACATGATGATGTAAAAGGGATTTTCATACTTTGTTTTTTTTCGGGGAAATTTTCATGAAGTGTTTTTGTCCGAAATTAAACTTGTTAAGTAGATTGTAATCGTATTAAGCTTCCTGTAAAACAAAATCTTCTGACGTGCTCTCGTTAATTAGAAATTTAAAAAAGTGTGTTGCATAATTTCAATCTCCAAATTGCTGCTGCAGCAGTTTTGGAGATATACATAACGAAATGCTGCCCCCATGTGGTGAAAAGCTGTTGAATGCCTTTTCAGTTTTCGTCGTTTTTCTCAACAGCAGATATTGTATTGAATTGAAACTTTAACAGGTGATTTTTATTGTGTTTTTCATTAGATTTCTTTCCACAAATTACCATAGTGGAGACTGAAGCAAAACAATCATGATGCCATTGCAGGGGACTCATATAAGCAAAGTTTCAAATTAATTTGACTTGGAATAGTGTGACAAACTGTTGAATACTAAGAAAAAATATTAACAAAAGAGTAATACTATAAAAAAAAATTGACAAAAACGGACACCCCCCAGGATCCTAGCAAATGAGACAACCCGTCCCCAAAAAGGGCAATAGGGCACATTTACAAGCAGACAGAGACAAACAAGGACCAAGACACGTAAAATATTGCTAATAAAACAACTAAAACAAAACGAAACGAAGGCAGGTAGTGAATACATACAATATACCAGTGACGGCAAACTGTTACTAAACGATATTTGGCCGGGACATTTTTTTCTTTGGCCAATTCCCATTCTGTCATCACTGTGGCGTTTTGCTTAGTCTGGTTCTGCGCTTTCATTAAGCACGGGGCCGCGGTTGCATTTTAGGGGCCTGAAATCAGTCCTATGAAATTTCGGATTTATTTCCCTAGATTAGTGTCAACTAGGTCTACCATAGACCCGAAATCGTGGCGATATAAAAATTCCACGTTGACCTGTCATTTCGAAAATTGGCGACTCTCTTTCTTTACAATAAAAACTGCATATCATGACATTTAAAAAATGCATATTGCATGTATTGTGTTGTCATGTAATGTGCATTCTGTGTACTCTCAGGTGACACCTTTTGCAAACCTGCTTTCTCCCAAAAGAAGTTGCTTTTTGAATGAATTTTGAGGAGGAAACCTGGATTTCCCAGTGAGGCAACATGCACAATCTACCGACTGCCGGATGTGTACTTTTTGCCCGTGTCATTACGCGCAAATCAACGTAGACGTTTGTTACTAGTCGTAGCCCGTAAAACGAAACCAACAGGTATTTCCGAGGGCTCCCATCATTGTGCACATAAATGACACAGGGTACCGCGCACATTATCGTTGAGTTTGAAGTAGTACGTGTTTCTACAGCCTGCGGTTTTTTTTAAAGTTCATTAAAAATCGGAATCCAGCACACACGTAAAAGTCAAGAGAGGCTTTTACTTAGGTAAGTACATAACCTGGGGCCAATTTCACAAAACCCATCTGAACTTATGATCGATCTTATACATGTAAGAGTCCAAGCCATAAGAAGCGTTACTCTTCCCAACTCGCGATAAGATGCGTCTTAGTGCTTTGTGAAATCGGCCCCTGCAGGCAAAATGTCATTACACGTGATGTTTTCGACAGTTCCGGATAGCCAGTCGAACGTGTCGTTGCTACTGCAACGCCATGATTTCGGGTCTAGGCCTACCATATAGGCCTAGGTAGCCTAGGTCCCAAAGTTTCAAAGTACTAGAATTTTGGCGATTGTGTAGTTGGGGACCCCGTTCCCTATAAGAGAACAACATTCTACTTTCAAACTTTGAGACTTACCTAGGTAGGTGATGGTGACTTCGTGTTCAATATCTGCAGAATTAATTTTGTGAAAAGCAGGCAGGGTTTTGAGTTTTGAGGGAAATTATGGGGTAAAAATGACCGCACATGACACGACGACCGCGCTCTGTAACGAGTAGTCTGGTTCCGGACCAAAGATTCTGAACATGCACGGAGACGGAAACCAGACTAATAAACGAGGCGACATTCGTACTCGGTACCAAAAAAAAAAGCGGTAAGAAAGTTGAATTGTCTCACTGTTTTCACTTTCTGTTCTAAATTTCAAGGAGACAGGGATGGGTATATTTCTAGAGAGTGTTCCCTGAAGTTACAGGTTTTAGAAAGTGATAAAACTTTGTGGGAAGTCTAGTAGAAAAAAAGGCGAGGGTCCTCAACTACACAATCCCCAGAATTTTGTTCTAGTCTTAAGCATGTTAAGAGGGAATGGATTCCCTACTATTGACAGTGACTAACGTTACACAATCGCCGTGAAAAGCAACTAACAAAAAGTTAAGTTAAAGTTAGGCCTAGGCCTAACCTTTAGCAGTTTAGGGCCTAAGCCTATAGTATAGGCCTATGTTCATGTTTAAACTCCACATCCAAACCTGCAAACCTTCAACATTATTATTCATCGAGAAGACAAACAACAACGTTTACCTACCTTCTAAATTTCCAGTGGCGCAAACTTAAAAGGGGGTTTGACTCACACGTTTCTGAAATTTCCACGGTCTTTCCCGGCTCCCGCAGTGGCTGTCGGCATTGACACCAAACATGCCAAACGATTTAGGAATATGATCGGAGTACGACACGTACCATGCATGCATGCATGCCGTAATCGTAACAGTAACACGCCATTTTACATGCATGACATGTTGGATAACCATTTGGTACCCATAATCCCGCGGGCCCTATGTACACATAGGCCGGTGTCACATGAAAATCCTACCCCTATGAAAATCTGACTCCTTCTCCCTCTTATTGGATAATCCCTCTGACGTCACTGGTCACTCGCCGACGTATCAGCTAATTAGCATATTTGCGCTTGCGCGATACTAACAATATGAGTCCACATTTCAGGGAGTCGGATTTTCACACAATACCTGTCTGTCTTGCGCGCGTACTTGCTGGTTTCCCGTCACACGAAAATTAAACGTCCTTAACACACTAGCCTTTTGCCAAGGCCTCGTGGCTATGGAGTGGCGAAGCTGCGAAAACCGTGGTCTTCCGCTTTGCGGCGGGGCGCTTTTGCGGACAAATAAGTCACGAGGCCTTTGGAGAAGGCTATTATGCATGCAACCCACGGAGTCCTCACATTTTAAGCTGTTCTCACTATTTTCCAGTCTGTGTACCACAATCAGATTGTAAGCACGTTGCCGTTGCTGCATGAAAACTTACAATTCCAGAATAACTTAGGCCTAGCATGCCTAGCTTATCAGAGTAAATCAAGTAGGCCGGAGCTACATCGTTACCCAACTTTACAAGTTATTTTTAATGTAAGCTCACCATTTTTTTAGGCGGCATCTTGACTTGAAGAGTTGTCTCCTGCTGTCCTGACCTTGATTTGACCGCCACTGCACGCGCACGCGCGTAAAACATTAGTCCTGCGTATATTGCGAAAAAAAGTGAGGACTTTTGCCCGGACAGTACGGTGGGCCAACAGAGGGCGCTATAAATATTAAATCTATGCCGCACGATACGCTCACGCGTAACTATTTGCGGCTATTACGGCAAACCGAGGAAAACGGAAATAATTATTCTTCTGGTTTGTTTTGATCCATAGAGGGCGATAGAGCATCAAAAAATGTGAGCACACCAAAACTGTCCTCATATTTTCAAACTGTCCTGACTTTCCTACATGGTAGGTGTTTGTGTCCTCGTTTTTATGGCATTGTAATGACAGACAGACAGACAGACAGACAGACAGATAGACAGACAGACATATGCACAAGTAGTAACGGTCGTTAGTATAGATCGGTTTGACCTCTGACCCTTGACCTTCTTCCGGTGCAGTATAGATCAGGTTGACTCCACATCCGGTTGCGTGTGAGTAAGTCACATCATAGTTATTTTTAGGTTGGGAAAGGTCAGTGGGGTTAGTAGAACAAAGGTGCGTAGTAAACGGTGAGCAGATGACAGGTCGACGGAGGTGGTGGGCGTAACCGCAACAACGGTCGAGGAGGTGATAGGGGCTTTGTTGCCCTGAAATAAGAGAAGAAAAATGAAAGGAAATAAGATAAAATTACCTTGAGAGGCGTGAGATAACCCAAGCTGCATTGTTATTCGTTGGCTTGTTTGCTTGAGGCCAAGTACGAGTGGGTGATAGCATGGCATCCTTGGCCGAGGAGTGTTGAATACGAAAGGAGTCCACGAACGCAAATGGATCTCCTTTGTTTTAGAAAGCATCGGGCGTCAATTCCCACTGGGAAGATGCTAAAATAAGTAAAGTATCTATCTCGCAAACAAAAGAGTTTGGCGGTCATCCCAGGGAAAAACGCTTCAAACGGGTGGGTTCACTAAATTTTATTGGATTGGGTCCTTTATTACACGGCACGATTGCTTAAACCTATATTTATCAGTACCGCGTGGGAACGCGCTCTTTTGGTGTTTGCATTAAGTCACCGCCACCCCTGCACGATATGAATGCCATGCTGGGTGGACCCTGTAGATCATATCCCAACCTACCCCCGTGAGAACAACATTTAGTGCGACTGAAAGTTTACCAAATAGTTGAGCGTCGTTGCCAACATGGTTGGACATGCAAAGGCAACTACCAAGAAGACCGATATGACTCGTGTACAACCGTCAGTATCAGCGGCGTCTCAAGCAAGCGACGACGCGGTGAGCATCGGTGCGTTAACCGCTCAGCACCTGAGAGCCGGATAGCGCAAGGTGTACAGCTGCGAGGAGCAGAGGTTTTACTACCGTAACGTCGTAACGGGTCACCGTCAGCTGGAGCTCCCTGTCATCGACCCTCTGCCTTCCCTGGAGCAGCTTGAGATCCACGCTCCCTCCGACCTCACCAGTGACGAGCTAGCCGCCACCCTGGATAAAGCTACCCAAGATTCCTTTCAACACTGGTCGGGTGCTACCGCAACAGGGGCCGTTAGCACTACCAAGCCGGACAATGCTGACTTGTAGACACCCAACTCCACTACCGGTGCACTGCAGGCCCATCCCGATCTTGCTGTGAGGAGGAAGGGAGCTGTGAAGAGGTTCTTTCCCCGGGACCCTGATGAAGAAGAGAACGAACGCGACGCAGACAGGTTTCACCTGGAAGGTGAGCGTTACGTCTTTGAAAAAATTTTCGGGGCAGTACTTACGTCAACGCGAGAGAGTACTTCTGGAACACGGACAAATCAAGGCTGATTACTAAGAAGAAAGGCATAAAGTTGACTGCTTCACAGTGGAACATGCTGATGTCACACGTCAAAGCTATTACCGAAGCTGTATGCAGGAAAGAGACTGGTCAAGAGACTCTTAAACAAATTTTAAGAAGTTTTGTGCTTAGTTTAATCGTTGGTTTTATTGTATTGTTTTTGTATGTAGGCGTGGATGCCGATTGCAAACAGCGAGCTAAAACCCTGTTAGAAAGGATTCTTGTTAAATTAGTTGTGAATAAAACTGAAGAGCTGTCGTTGAAAGATCGTGTACCGTGTGAGGGCTGCAAAGTTGACTCTCCGAGCCAGTGGAACCACGAATGCGTCTGGATCACCACAGACCATGTTCTGGAGGAGTTTGCCTACGATTACTACGTCAATGGCGGTTCAACTCGTGCTTCCACACGCGGTAATTGAACGTTTCGATGCTGCCTCAGAGAAACTAGGGAGAAAAAATTATGTGTTGTGATTTGAACGCAAAGGTTTGGTTGTTTATGGAAAATATCATGATGTGTTTGATGGCCGATTCGAGGAACATTTTAAAATTGTACGTACAGAAGGATCAGAATTGGACTCCGCCTTGCCCTAGATCAGTGTCGGTTTGACCTGTAAACTGTAGAATCGCTGATTAGAACTTTTTGCAAATGTTTGAAAATTATCAATTTGAGTCAGAGAATCCTGTGCAAGAGTTAAAGTCACCTAGCCTAGTGTGACTGTGCCTAAGTCTAAGGCAAAGTTTATTTCAAGTCAGATCTGTCCGGGTTACGTCATTAAGCTTTGACCAATCAGATTAGCCATCAGTTCGACGAAGACCAACTTTCTTGTGGGCGGTATACTTCGGTCCCAACGGACTCGTCCCTAGCCGCTCAGGGACTCTCCGGAGTGCCATCCGAAGCGCCGCGCCTCGAGGAGAAGGGCGCCCTCGCCTTCGTCGGAGAGGTGCAACGCCACAAATTGGTGTCAGAAGTGGGAACATTCTCGAAGGTTTTGTCTACAGAGAGTTTTAAGTTCCAGTTTCCTGTGACATATGGATTCGAATGTCTCATTAACTGGCACCCCAGGACTGACAGAGGGCGCTATTTGCGTTTTTGCAGTTGCCACGGGTACAACTTTTGGCAAATCAAACTGTGACACGCGAGTCATGTGACATACGGTCACTAGGCGAGGCTCATCACTACGCTATGCGTTTGCTATGAACGCGATCAAAACGCCTCAGCGGAAATGTGCGACGAAACCCATTCATTTTTACCGAAAATTGAGCGATCTGCATATTCCCAGGCAGTGCATATCTAAATCAAGACAAATTAAGTCCACTTGGAAAGAAGGTGACCTATTTGAAATCGAGGTAAGTGTTAAAAAGTTGGGATAGACGTTGAACATGCATGGACTTGCAGTGAAAAGTTTTGTACATGGAATGCATGCTTAAAGTTAGGCGATACTATTAATATCGAGGGGTGTTTGGCATGTTGTACAAGGGGACAGTTTTAGACAAAAACGCACTGGGCATTACCCTCGGCTTATCAAAGGAATGGGAATGAAATGTTACACTGAAACTGACTAGATATTTGATGACAGTTGAGGCATATTATTAACGTTAAATTAGACAGCGACCAGACGACTGTAGGTTACTTCTTAATTCACAGCTCAACTTGTTAACCTGAAGTCATTTTTATGTGATTAAACTCAAACAGTTAGTTTATAGGCCTTTGTTTATTATACTGTTAAATTCTTATTTTGTTTTCCTTGTTTTTCAAACACTACTGTAGATTCTGAAGGAGGAAGAAGATTCAGTTTTTGTCTCCTAT
>NW_019091400.1:45116-62670 GCF_001949145.1 Acanthaster planci
CAATTAAACTCCCCAAGTTAAGTGTTTTATGACAGTATGTAAAACGGTTGTCACTTTAAGCTAAGTTGAGAAAGCAAATACACACTAAACTAGGAGTGAGAAGTATGATACACACTAATTTCACAGTGTGCTCTTCAAGTTATAATCAGGGACAGTGCTAGACCAAGTTTTCCCAACCCCATGACGTGAAAGTCTAAACATGTACAATTGTCAAAATGTTTTATAGGAAAGAAAAAGCTAGAGATTCAAGTGTGAATTATGATTCACAATAATTTTCCAAAATGCTCTTCAAGTCTTATTTGGAACCAGTTGTAAATAAATGACAGTTTAATAGATTTTCATTCTGAAATTGTCCAAATCATAAGTTTGATAAACAAATTGTGTATCTAGAGGTCAGAGTATGATCATAATGAACGATGATTACTGCTAGACCAAGTTGTAAATAAATGACTGTTTAAAAATTTTCTTCTCCTGAAATTTCCAAATAACATGCCATGAATGTTTGAAAAATTGTTTCAATGTACAGCTTCAGTTTAATTAACAGAAAGCAATCTAGAGGTGAGAGTGTGATCAAAATGAACCTTACAATTGCAGTTAAGAATCCTATGAGAACCAGTTCTAGAACAAGTTGTAAATAGATGATTGTCTTTGCTTGTGAAAGTACCCAATCCAAGTTTGGTCACATACTGTTTGTAAAATTACGTTAAAGTTGATTTAATTAAAATTATACAGCTGTGTGAGAGGATAAAAAACTCCATATTATGTTATTCTAACCACTTTAAAGTTCGATATCTTGTTAAGAACATGTAAAAGTACTTTGATATGATAATTTGACTTGCAGTTTTTACAATTCCTAGCTCTGTTTGTCTGATGTCAACATTCTCAGATTTTTCAGGAATAAATTTTTCTATTACATTTGCTTGAATTGACAAGAGTGTACTGGGTGTATATCAACTGCATGATTTGCATCCCCCAAACTAAAAGTGCAAGCTACATAGAGCGTACACATGAACATCCACACAGCGCGCGTGAACCTGACCCCTGCAAAATAATGGTATGCCCCTGCTACTATATTTAGATATCATTTTAACACTTTGCGCCAGAGACAGTGCAGCCGGTGTTGTTTTTCACGTAGGCATGTACTAATACAAAAAAGTGGCTGTCCTTAAATGGCGTTGGTTATTATGAATATTCATGACTTGAACTCTCATATGCCGTGTGAACAAAGTTGTGGCATGACTCGTGGGGGCTGTTCTATGGCACGAAACGCGGCGCTCGTTCGCGTGCACGGTTTCCCATTGCGTAAGCGTGTGAGACAAGTTACCTGTATCCTCGATTTTAAAGATAATGTACTTGCATAAAATTTGTGCATATTTCTACAAAATTTGATCCATGTTGTCCTTAGATAATGCTTTTCACAAAACCAAGTGAACAAGCTATGCACAATTAACGAGAACAGTGAAATAGGGTAAAGAAAAATGTATAGGAAGACTTTTACGTTGGCCTGCCTGTTTTACACCGAATGGGGGCGCTCTATATGAAACGTTGGATTTCATATGTTTGATTGGTTGATGCAGCAGCTACTGTGGGCGTCAATTGCGTTAGCTTTGGTTTGCATTGTGTTGGCTGTCATTTACTTTTGGTACGTTTGGCTTGTTCATCGAAGAGATAGGAGGTACTTCCGTTGGTTGAGGTCTGCAAGATTTGAACCGGCGGCTGAGTACGAGGTTTAAACAGCAGTATGAGTGCTAGCTCAAGTGAGGGGACTTGCACAGGTCCTGGATGGAGGTTCAGTTGTTGCAGTGTGAGAGGGCTCAGCAGTTGGACAGGATCATGAAGCTAAGTAAGCAGGATCGCGCCCGATTGGTAGACCTGGTCCAAGTGATGTGCAAAAGTTATTTGAAAACGTGAGAATTGATTCGGATGTTGTATTCCGGCTCCCTGTCCAAGATTTGGCTGGAAACAGGGAGGAGACGTCATGGCATGGGTCGTTCAGAGCACCAGCACTGACTGAGTTAAAGACGCAAGAAGTCCATTCCAAGGAAGACGATGGTGGGCGCAGTTTAATTGATTGGACACCTCCAAGGCAAGAGGCGGCGTCCAGTCCGATAGTCTCTGCGGTACATGGAAGGGGTGTGAACGAGAGTCCATATGTTCACATGCCAACTGCACCTGATGCAGAGAAGAAGCTCTACTGCGAGGTGATGAGTTTTCCCACGCGTTCGCCAAGTGTTGAGACTGACAACGTGCGGGCTGATGATAAGGATGGGGCGGGGCCTTGTCCGGTAAAAAGGGAGGAGAGAGTTGTTGGAGAAGATGAGTTGCGGGGAAGGCTTAGTCTGGTTCCCCCGACCAAGTATTGTTCCTGACCGCTACAGTGGCAAAGTGCCGTGGAACAAGTACGACGGGCACTTCAAGAGTTGTCAGTTGGTGAACCGATGGTACGATTTACAATCGGCTGAGTATTTGGCCGCAAGCCTCCAAGGAGATGCAATTCGCATTCTTGGAGAGGGTGCCCTCCAGGGCCGGAAGTTGAAGTATGAAGAGTTAAACTGTTGGTTAGGAGGTTTGGGCATGGCCAGCAGGCTGAGAGTTTTTGAATCGAGTTACGTCATCGTCGGCAGAAGCCGAAGGAGTTTTTGGAAGAGTTGTGTCAGGCAGTACATGAGTTAGCAGTTAAGGCGTATCCGGAAATTCCCGAAGAGGCGAGAGAGCGATTGGCGAAAAATCATTTTACTGACGCTGTAGCTGATCAGTACGTCCGAGAGGGAATCTTCCAAGCAGGCCGAAGAATTTGTCTGAGGCATTGCAAGCGGCGCTTGAGACTGAGAACTTCCATAAAGTAGAGGCACAAAGGAAAGTCGACAAGAGAGCAGCCAAGTTTGTCAGAGGTATAGATAGGGAAATGAAAAGGATGCAGTCTGTCGAGCGAGCCATAAAGGGTGTAGCCGACATGACGAAGCAGTTGGAGAAATTGATGGGGGCCATGATGTCACAACCAGTGACGTCACCAGCTACGTCAGACCAACAGGTGCCGAGTACCCCACCTCCTCTGCGGAGGCCGAAGGTTGAATTAAATTGTCATAATTGTGGTGTAAAGGGACACTTTGCTAGAGAATGTACACAGCCGAAACGAAAGCGTCCCCGTAACCAGGGAAACGAGAACCAGCCGACCAAAGGGTCTGCGGAATGGCTGAGGAATGCAGAGGACCCACAAAAGAATGGCGACGGAGTTTGAAGAGAAAAAATGAGAACAAGGTTGAAGTCGGTACGGTAATGACTCCGGCAATGGGGCCACACCATGGCTTATTTGTTAAGGGGTCGATTAGATCAACCGAGTTTCGAATATTAGTAGTGATAGTAGTGGCATGGACTACGGAGATACCGGCTGGGCATGAGATCATTGTGCCCGGTACGGTTATTTGTCAGTGTGAGGAGTTGACTGGAAGTATACCCAAGGAACCAATTGAGTCAGGTGGCCGAATTGCAGAAAAGGGCCAGGTAATGACCAAGTCTGTGGTTGATGTACCAGCCTAAGTGGTGCCCATTTGAGTATTGAACCCCAAAAGGGAGCAACATGTAACACCAGGGGCCCACCTGATCATCCAAAATTGAGAGGGTGTCTGGGTATCAGGATTTGTTTTCAAAAGGTGACGACGATATAGGCAGAACTAACATAGTTAAGCACGGCATCGACACTGGTGGCTCTAGACCAGTAAGACAAAATCCTAGGAAGCATCCCGTGATTAACCAACAGGAGATCAGTCGCCAAGTGGAAGACTTGAAGAGGCGTGGCTTGATTGAACCCTCAGATAGTCCGTGGGCAGCTAACATTGTGTTGGTAGAGAGGAAAGACGAGACGAAACGGTTGTGCATCGACTATAGAGGGCTGAATGCGATGACAATAAAGGATGCCTTTCCTGTGCCAAGAATGGATGAGACGTTGGATGCGTTAGAGGGCGCTCGATGGTTTTCAACCCTCGACCTCGCCTCAGGGTACTGGCAGGTACTGCCTTGGACGAGGATGCACAGCCGATGTCAAGTTTTTGAGTACGGAATGTGCTGTATCGTTGGAAGGTGATGCCGTTCGGGTTAGCCAACGCACTGGCTACATTCGAACGACTAATGGAAAAAATACTGTCAGGGCTTCAGTGGGAAATATTTTTGGTGCATCTTGATGACGTCATTGTCTTTGGCAGTGGAAGAGGAGTTGGGACGACTCCGAACAGTCCTTGAACGGTTGAGAAGTGCTGGGCGTAAGTTAAAGCCAAGCAAGTGTAACCTGTTTCAGGGGTTAAACCTACCCTGGCCACATTGTGTCGGCTGAGGGCGTAGCAACAGACCCGGCTAAGGTTAAGCCAGTCGCTGATTGGCCGGTTCCGAACAACGCATAGGAGGTGGAGATTCTTGGGCCTTGCCTCGTATTACCGAAGGTTCATCAAGGACTTTGCTAGCATCGCCAGCCCACTGCATACCTTGACGCCAATGTCAAAAGAATTAATTGGGACGAGTCTTGTGGTAAGGCATTCCACTGGCTGAAATAGTGTTTTCTAGGGGCCCCGGTACTGGCCTACCCGTTACCAAATAGCGAGTACATCTTGGTACGGATCAAGTTCAGAGGGCATCGGGGCCGTACTGTTTCAGGTGCATAACGGTGTCGAGAAAGTTGGTGCTTTTGCAAGCCGGATGTTGAGCAAAGCTGAGAGAAACTACTGCGTCGCTCGAAGAAAGCGGCTCGCAGAGGTTTTGTATTTAAAGTACTTCCACCAGTACCTTTACGGTCAAAAGGTCAAAGTACAGACGGACCACTCTTCCCTGGTATGGTTAATGCACTCGAAGAAACCGGAAGGACAACTTGCACAATGGTTGGAGGTTGTGTCAGAGTATGACGTCCCAATCCAGCACCGTCCGGGTGCCAAATATCAGAATGCTGACAGTCTGTCTAGACGACCTTGTAAACAGTGCAACCATTGTAATGCACAAGATTATTCTGATAGTGACAATGCTGATATTGATGCAACTGTTACTGTGGAAGAAGATAAACAACAGTCAACCTCAAGCCCAGGAGATGAAAAAGGGGCTGAGTGGCTGTGGTGAAGCCTGCTGTAAACAGCAAAGGATTTAGAAACGCCCAAATGGTGGATGAGTCGACAAAATGGTTGTTAATTGTCAAAGGTAAGGGGGAGGAGCGCCCTCATTGGGATGAGGTAGCTCACAGGTCTCCGGCAAGTAAGACGCATTGGTCCTACTGGGATCAGTTGGTTGTGAGAGACGGTGTACTATACCAGCGATGGGAGTCGAACGATGGTTGTTCGGTTCAATGGAGGTTGCTGGTTCCTGAGATGTTGAGACGCGAGTTTGTAGAAGAACTGCATGGTGGTAACTTGGGAGGCCATCTTGGCCTGAAGAAGACCCTGGCCCGTGTGAAGCAGCGGTACTTCTGGTCAGGTATGAGTGCCGATGTAAGAGCATACATCCGGAAATGTGATCAATGCGCAAGGAAGAAGCCGCCCCCAAAGAGACGGAGGGCGTCCTTGCAACAGTATAATGTTGGAGGAACCATGGAGAGAGTGGCATTAGACTTGGTCGGTCCTCTCCCAAGGACCAAAGATGGTTGGAGACTACACAACACGATAGATGGAGGCCTATGCGCTCCCGGATGCAAAGGCAGAAACAGTTGCCTCGTAGTTTGTTAGAGAATGGTTTTGTCAATTTGGGGTGCCGAGAGGTCCATTCGGATCAAGGGACCAACCTCGAATCGGAGGTATTCCAGGAAATGTGTCGGCTACTAGGGATAAGTAAATCAAGAACAACAGCATACAATCCTAAATCAGACGGGCTCATAGAAAGGTTCAATGGTTCACCATGGTTTCTATGATGACCGACCCGCACAAAGGTCAACGCGATTGGGACCAGTAACTCCCATTTGCAACCAGTGCATACAGATGCACGACACAAGAAAGCCTGGGGGAATCCCCAAATATGACGATGTTATGCCGGGAAGTCACTCTCTTGATTGATCTGACAATCGAGCAGCCGGCCCCAAGTGATGACGAGGCAAAATGTGACTACGCAAAAAAATTTGAGGGACCAAAACTTGTCATGAAGTTTCAGGCAAAGATAACACAGTGCTTGAACCGAGTACATGTATATCGGTAGAGTGGGGCCATGATAGGACAGAGGAAACTGTGGCGGAATTAAGGCCTAGAAGATATCCCAAACGGGAGCATATATTACCGATAAGATATCGATAGTAATTATGTACTCGCATTAATTTCATAAATAATCAATGGTTGCTTAAAGTAATTATTAACCAATGGTTCCCTCTGTTACTTTGAGAAGTCCCCGAAAAAATCACATGGATAAGGAAAACAAGATGGAGGTTGGAGCGCAAAAAGAATTCCAGTGCTCCTAATGCCCAAAGGAGTCTAACTCCCACGAGGCCTGCTACGCCACAAGAAGAATCACAGACTGGCAGTGTACCTGCAATGCCAGCACTGCGACTACCGAGACCGAAGGCGAGACAATCTGAGACACCACAAAACAAACCAGATAAACCACCTGTCCGACGTAGATGGAGCCCAGAATGAGCAGCAACGTCAAGAGGCCGATCAACCCGAGAAAGAAGTACGAAGGCTGGTGGTGTAAAAGGCGGCAACTCCCCCCCAACATCAGAGCTCGAAGAGGAGTAGCCCCGCCCCCGAGAAGAGAATCCAGATACCCAGGGAAAAGTTCACACAGAAAACGAAACCCCTGTCCCCGTTGAGGGCGTCACCAGAGAAGGAATATACCCTGAGCAGCATCCCTCCGGAGGAGGACACAAAGAGCGAGGACCAGCAGGAGCCTCCAAGGCCGGCAGCTACATCTTCTCCCTAGACGCAAAACCAGCAAAAAGGACCCCACGACGAAGTCTCGACCAAGGTTGGAGCTGGAAAGACTAAGAGTGCCAAGGGTAACAACCATCGTGGAGGAGGTGCTAACCAGGACGTACGTGGACGGCGTGGAAATTCATTGCCAGACACGGCAACGGACCTACCTGCAAGACATCCTTGTGGACTGTACTCTTGCCCTGCGCACATGAACTTTGACAGAGGGGCCTTACAGTTAAATCAGATAATTTCAAGAAACATAGTGGGATCTCTCTTTTTTGTAGCCTAGGGTGGTCATTTCTTTTGGTTTAATCAGAATCTTCATTTAATGGCTTTAAATCACTGTTTCCCGTAACGTTTACATTGTTAGGTAAGCAAAACCTTTGGTAAGTAACATTGTAATATTGTTTACGTAAATTATTCAGAATTGTTTACAGATGTTCTTTTACTCTGTCACGTTGTTTGAATACGTGTAAGGCACGGCGACCATTTAGACCCGATTTGAAAAGGGCCCCCCGGTAGCCCACCCGGTATAATGCCTGCCCGGTATTCAGCCTACTCCAGGCCGGTATAAGGCCTGTCTGCACATTGGCATTTCAAAGTCCCTGATGAAAGGCTTCCCCCAACATGCTTGCACAGATGAATAGGGGTCTAAGCGGATTAGTGTAAACATTGTATAGAGTTGAAGGATTAAAAACCACAAGCAGGTTCCTTCTGGGATAGATTACATGTACCAGTACTTGCAAACAATAGACCCCAGGATGAAGAACTTCGAGATCAACAACCAGTCCAGCATCCCAGGCAGGTAGCCAGGCCGGTGTGAAACGGGTTTTTGCAACCGGGCGAGCTTACCGGGGGGCCCTTTTCAAACCGGGTCTAAATGGTCGCCGGCCCTAAATTGTTCGGCTTAATCTAATTGAGGGCATTTAGGCCTGTCAGGAGGCTGTGTGACGTACCTAGGGCGCTTGTCACTAGGCGCGGTGCAAAGTTGTAGATGGCGCTCTGCCCAGTAACAGAGGCAGACGTTAGGCGCGCATAGCTGTGTGTTAAGCAAGCACGACGCATAGGCACCGCCTTGTGCGTTGTGCAATAGGGCAGCGAAGTCACTGCTTGGTCACGCGTGCGCGGTCATAGCAGCCCAAAAGCTATAAAAACGTGCGTCCGAAAGCCTGCGTGCGCAGGCTAGGCCTGTCGTCCTGATCGATGGCTGATCCTGAGGTAAATGTCTAAAATCCGGTGCAGGGGTTAAAGTCACCTAGCTTAGTGTGAATGTGCCTAGGTCCGAGTGGTGCGTGTGTCGTTGAGGGGCTCGATAGGTTGAGGGGCTGATTGGTGGTGCGGTATAGTTCCTGATAGGAGCTTGCGGTCGATGCAGGGGCGGATTGCTATCGCTTGACGTGACTTGCGTGTAGCGCAGCCCTGACAATAAGCCCCGTAGACTTGCTAAAGCCCCTGATTCGGCACTGGATGCCCACAATTAATTGTGGTGTTCGCTGGTCTGGGCGAAGTCCAGTAACGTATAATCACACATTCTCCCCGCCAATAGCGCCCTCTACTGGTGTATTGGTTGAGTGTGTTGATGAATAAACCGGCCGCTTGTTAAATTAAAAATTACTCCAGTGCATGCTGTCTCTAATCGTGTAGAGACTGACTATAGTATTTTTTCAAATCTGTTTTTCATCTGGACAAACTCTCTCACATGGCATAATGGAACAATACCAGATGATGAAATATGGATAAAATTTTGGGGTGATAAAGGCAGATCCAGTTTCCAAATTGCCTTTCAGATCGTTAATGTACTTCATCCGAACATCCTAAAAAACACACTCGTTTTTGGGTGCTTCCTTGGAGATGACAGTTCATATAATCTGATGCAAACCCTTCCCTAGCTGGTCAACCAAACATCTGATCTAGCCAAGCAAAAATGGAGGTAGGTGGATTTATTTTTGGCAGACAACTGTCAGCATCATGCATATCTTTGTGTTTTGTATAAGTAAAGTCTCCTTTTATGTGTTATTTTAAAGGACGGAAAGTTCGTCTCCTGTGTTTTGGAGACTGTGCGTTTCTGACAATGCTGTACGGAATGTGTAGCTCAAATGGTACGTGCACTTTACTCATTAGTTTATGTGTAGTCAGTGTACATATAATCATTTTTTTGGCCTCATGCCACATAGCGTAACCATCTGTCTGCTCCACAAGTATCATTTTATTTTCAATTTGCTTTTATTTTCTTACCTGTGCAGCCCGTTACAGTTGTACATATTGTCGTATCAGTAAGAAGCAGATGCAACACCCACTGTGTGAGAGAAAACCATTTTTCATAGATCTCTGCAGTCCATTTGTGAACAGCATCAGCTGTATGTGAATGATGGGCAGAGAAGACATCGGGCAAACGATGTGTCATAAAGTGTTGGTTATACGCCCGTGCTCAATGTTTAAATTCACAATGTAAGTATTTTGAGATAATAAAATAACAATTTATGTATAGTAAATGACTTTGGAAAATTAAATCAAAGCAAATTAACATATGACTCAATATTTCTGTGACAGGTTGTTGTTCCAACCTTACACATTTCCTAGGTGTGTTCAAGAGGCTGTACAATCTCTTCGAGATGGAATGCCACCAACTTGACGTTGAAATCCTCCAGCAGAGAGCAATCTCCAGGTTGCTTGATGATGACGATGCCAGATTGGTCACTGACTTTGACAAGAAAGTCGCAAGCGAATTGTCTAGGAAGAGGAAATTGGAGAAAAATCTGAAGGAAAAGCGCAGCCACTTGGAAAACCTTAAAGAAAAAGTTCCCCTCCGTCTTCTGGATAATCTTGACAACTATACTGGCAATGAATTGGTCAACAGGGTCAACATTCTCAGAGCAGACATTGCTGAAACAGTAAGTAAAAACTATGTCTGGTTTCACGTTTAAGGCCAGCCATACAATTAAAAGATCATTGCATTTGTTCTTTCTCTGGATTTGTCTTTTCTTGCAGGAGCACAGTGATGAGAAGGCTGAATTTGAGTTTGCTACCGGTCCAATCGCCAGCAGTCTTAACGATCTGCTGAAAAAACACAAAGTCTGCAGGCAGGCGTACCATGGCAAGTTTTTTGTGGGGAACCACGTCAATACGTGTTTTCAGGTACCAAACAAACCATGCTCTTTCATACATATGTTAAACAATGTAATGAACCATTAACACCTTATTGTTACATTTGCTTTTGTCTTTGTTGTGCACAAATGGTCGATCAGAGTGATGAATCAATTTTTCCATGTTCAGTTATTCCATGGTTGTTATATAATTCTGCGACCAGCTAATTTCATATTCTCAATTATGAAAAGATCTTATGCAAAATAGGGACATAAGCTGGATAGAGATTTCAAACAGGATTGACAAGTTGTACAATGCACGTCTGCGACCGAGAAAATCGGCAATAGTGCCCAATGAATTGATTTAGAAACATGACACCTGGTGATTTCAAGATGAGTTCTCACGCATCCCTCACAGAAACCAGTCATCGAAGACCCGACTTCTGAACCTCGACGGATAGTTAATGGACTTCCTCTTGATACACTGACGATTGCAGCATCTGAGCAAATAACAAGAAAGGCAGCTGAAATAGGCCAATGATTTCGTGACGTGTTTCTGAGGAGCTTTGCCGATGTTCACTCTGCCATCAATCATTTCAATCCTATGTCCAACTCACAACTGGAACGCACCCGTAAGAGAGCTGATTATGAAGATTAAAAAAATACCAATAAATATGCATATTTCCACGAAGAATCATGTACTCAGATGTGTGCATTAAGCTCTTTCTGTGTGTTTATAGGGGGTCATTTCCAATAGGACGCATTACTCCAAAGCTACAATTGCTTGAGGACCACACCATGGAGCAACTTACTCAACGAGCAGGGTGGTGAACTGCTACATACTGAATTCAATAGAGCAAGGCGAGCTGTCCATGGAGTGCGGGATGAGCTGTCAAATCTGATTAGTATCATGCGCTGGCATCTCACAACGACGTTTCCTGAAGTACAGGCAGAAATATGATACGAATTAAATGTGCTCAGTGGGCTAGTAACACCAGACAATAAAGAATTTTACGCACAGCTAACTACATGTATATTTACAAGTGTGTTACAAAAGGTTCAATATTTTCCTCACATTTCTCTATAGATTACAAACAGGATGGGGCAAACAACAGGCGTAATTATCATGCCAATGTACAAATGCTATCTATGTTTTTGTGACACCTAGTATATCATTTTATGATTGATAATCATTTCATGCTAGATCAGGTTTGTTTTCCAAATAGGGCAATTGTACATGTACACAATCATAGTTTTCTTACATTTCATGTTTAAAAACTTAAGTATAGCTCTAGAAATGCCCAATAAACAATGTAGAATTCTTGACGTGATGTACGTGGCCCAGGCCATGGAGGCCTAGTACTTTTACACTAGTTCTACGGCTACTTCCTGACTACTAGGGCCTAAATTCAGCCTTTTCAAGTTTTTGAAATTTAGCCTACATGTAGGCCTAAACATTTCCAAAGTAGAATTCGCTAGTCTTTGGTCGAGTACAATAGGTGGTGTCTGGAAATACAAGCTAGAAATAAGCTAGCAAACGTAGTCCAGGCCCAGATTTCGGACACGAGATTTTTTTCTATCGGGCATGTTGAAGATTTGCCCAAACTATTTGCCATTGTTGTAATGCTGGTACGTTTACAGTTTATGAAAAGCAACAAACTGCAAACAGAAGATGCCAGCGGATGTACATTTACTCTTAACATAAACAAACGAAAGATCTATCGTGTCCCCTAGACCCGATTTTGTACGCGGAATGCAAAGTCTACACAATTAACTCCATGTGGATGCAGAGCGACACTGACAAATTGGCGTACACTGGTAAAAAACAACTTTATTAACGGTCAAATTCATGGTTATGCGTAGTATGGAGTAAGCACGTCCACGGGGGCCAATTTACCGCCCAGGTTGTTTGTGTAAACATCTCCCAACGGTGAAATCTTTTGAAATATGAACTTCTTTAAGTATTTATTATATTTTCTTAAAAACAATGTAAATTTTGAGAAAATTTTACAACACGTAAAATATTATTAAAATTGCGACGGCCTGTACACTGGACGTCCGCCATCTTGTTCAAAACCAGAACACAGAATTTACCAATGCATCATGGGAAAACAAAAAGGGCGCTAAATTCAAGCAGCCAAATTTTGCTCTCTACAAAAGCTCTAATACAAAAGTATTAAATTTGCATCTTGTCCCAGTCAGCTCTAACGAGGCACTTTCTAGTCATGCAGTTAATCTTGCAATAATTAATAGCATTAAAGACATAAGTTGCTGTATTTTACAGAATTAATAAGGGTGAAAAGTTGGTCTGCTAAAAATATTTCCAGGGAGGTTTTAAAAAATTTCCGAGGTTTTCGGTAAAGCCACAAAGATCGAAATGGGCTACGTGTCAAGGAAGCCGGGTATCAAACCGGTAGCATACTAAAAAAAATAGCTCTCAAATATGGGTACCTGGATGGGTTGACCCGCTGGGATGGGTGAGGGGACCTTCCTGGGTGGGGTTGCTGCGTCGGGGTTGGTACCCGGGCTGGGGGTCTGCAAGCTTTCCATCACTGCCTCGAAGTCGTCTGCCGCCAGGGAGGTGGGGGCCAGTGCCGTCAGCTCGTCATTTGCTTCCATCGCTGCAGGAAAGGGGTGGAGCTGCAAGAATTCCTCGTCTACCATCTGCAGTTGCGGCTATGGACATGGTGGCGTCATCAGGGCCGTCGCTGTGGTAGCTGGCAGATCGCCGCCTGGATTCTCCAGGGGTGCCTCTCCTTCCGTCGTTTCCAACCCCTGCTAGTAGGCCTAGGCCTATGTCTTGGGCTTCGCGCCTCACGTCAAAGTCAGTGTTCTATGCCGGTAGGTATGGGCCTCGACTTGTGGATCCTCCGACGGTGCCGCTCATAGTCCCCTTCATGGGTCGTCTCGTACGGACACAGTTGGCATCTCCAGGTCTTTTTCCCGCGATGGGAATCCCGAGTGTGTCGGGACAAGTCCCTCCAATCCATGAACATTGCTCGACAGAACACACAACTGTATTTCATTTTTCTTATATCTGTTCTCCTCGCTGGCCTGTTCGTAAAGTGATCGCTTACATACTGAACTTCGTTGGTGCCGCAAACCTGGATGGCTACGTGAGGGGACACCTTGCATGAACGTGTGCCGCGCGTTAATGCATCAATGAGCTGCATTATCAATAGAAGAGATAAAAATAATCACCGCGGTAAATGACGAAACAGTCAGACGCATCAAGGAGGCCCTCCACATCCGCCTCAACCGACACAGCATCAACAGGGACAGCGGCATCGACATCCCTGGGTTCTGGCTCCCCACTGTCCGTCAACACAATCACTGCAGCAACGAAGCACAACGGAGCCACGCAGAGGACACGCCCCTTCACGCCCATGGAGGTGAGCCGTACTACGTCCGCAGTACACCGCGGCGGGGGGCACGCAGAGGAACCGGTCCAGCGGTATATAGCGGAATCTGCAGCATCCAGATTTCAGTTGCCTGATGAAGGCTAGCAGCACCAGAAGTAGAAACGTCGCTACCAGAAACAGGTCATCGCGAGTCATTGATCATCTTCTATATTCCAGCTGCATTATGCAAATCACTTCAAATGATTACGCACTGCTGCGGAAAGTAGTCAATTCTTTCAGTGTAACTAAAAGATCGTTAAACGTCATCGCGTATAAAATCTTTTGTGCCTTAATAAAAGTTATAGTCTCCAAACTTATTTGGAGTTATTCTACTGGGCGGACTTCTCCTGGGCCCCAGAATTTCTTTCTTGTTTTCGTCACTTGTTCACTGCTGATTACTTCTGATGTACTTCTGGTGCTCATCTTCAATGAACCCGGGGTCTCGCCCTGTATGCTTCGTAGTTGGAACCATGTCGGTGGGTTTTCACCACAATAAGGCTTCAAACAGTTGTAGTGAATAACTCTTGGCTTTGTCTTAATCCCTTTTTGTTTGCGATATGTCACGTCACTGAGCCGACTTGTAACTGTATACGGTCCCTCCCAGGTTCGCTGTAGTTTAGGACTGTATCCCTTTTTTTTCTGTGGGTTTTGAAATCAAACAGCTGTAATCATACCCTTCCGAATCGGGGGTTTACGAGCCGTACATATATCACAAGTTCTGCAGAGCCGCATTGCATCTTGTCGCCACTCATACAGTAATGCCTTCTATGAATTCTGTACAACGTCTTAGTTTTACCCAGGGGTAACTGTGAAGCCGTTGCATTATTTCCTGTCTAAGTTCGGCTGGGAGAATTAACTGGCAAGTTATTTTGTCACCTCGTTCAGATTCCCATTTTCTGCACAAAACACAGTTTGGTATCTGTAAGCAGTCCCACTGGCTCCAATACCGTTTAGCCACTTCATCACATTTAGGTCGCACATCTTTCCATTCCATCCATTCTTTGATTTCATCATTCTTTACACCGAATGATCAGGCCGATCGTTTTATCGTTCCCACTGTGAATTAATTAATTCTTAATTCTCTTGCTATGCACTCTACATAATATTCAGACTTCTCAGGATGCACTTTACCACGGCAAACGTCCACGGCTGCACACTCCAGGCTGTCCAGTCCACCACTTTTGGACTTCTCTCCAGGGAAACCTTGTCCCAAAGAATCAATGGCTTGGTGCTCATTGCAACCTCAGGCCAAACGCCGTCTCTTTACTTCTCCTGCCGAAACTCCTTGTGCTCCTCTCCCAAGTCAATGACGGTGCACCTTAAGGCATCTACCAGCCCCATGTCTCCTTGAGAATCATCGTCTTTTTCAGTATCTTCATCCCCATCACTGGACTTCTGGATTCCGTCCTCAATATTAGATGAAGTGTTGTTTTTGCCTTTCACGGTGAGGCTACGAGGAATCCTTATACTGTATGCGATTGGTCGTTGCTCGGAATTACGCTTGACTCGGTCACACTGCTGAGAGTCATCGCAAGGCCAACAGGATAAGCCGTCTGCATTTTTTAGAACTGTCTGTGGCAATGCCCTTCTAGGAAACTTCATGTCCCAGGAAAGTAACACTTCGCTGAAAAAGTTTGCACTTTTTGGGGCTCAACCGTAATCCTGCTGCTTTGAGTCTCAGTAGTATCTCTTCAAGACGCTACAAAGCTTGCCGAAAAACTTCGGCCATAGGTCACATTGCCGTCTAAATACAGCAGACATGTCTGCCACTGAAGTCCCGTCAGTAGTCTTTCCATCAATCTTTCGAATGTAGCATGCGCGTTGCACAGCCCAAACGGCATAACTTTAAACTGATAAAACCAAAGCCCAGAGCCTGCAACAAATACCGCCTTTTCCTGGTCTTCCTCGGATATTTCCACCAGCCAATAACCACTTTGAAGGTCTAGCGTCGAGAACCAGGTAGAACCGGATAGAGCATCCAGTGTATCATCTATTCTTGGTAGCGGGTACGAATCTTTCGCAGATACGGTTGGGCAATGCCCACGGACTCAAAGATGGTTCAAGTATACCCTTCGTGGGCATTTTCTTCATTTCTGCCTCAGCCTCTGCTCTTTGGTAAATTGTTAGTCATCTGGGTTGCTGTTTTATCGGTATTGCCGATCCTGTGTCAATTTCATATCTGTACACCGATGTCCTCCCTAAATCTGATGAACTGGCGAATGCATCTTGGTGGCAAAACAAAAGTTTCTTAAACTGTACCCGTTGTTCCTTGTCAAGGCTTGAGCTGCACCTTTCATACAAATCGGTCAAGTTTTCTAGGAAATCCACTGTTTTCTCATCATTTCCCGGTGCTGTATATGAAGCTGCGGTGCGTGCTTTATACTCCCCACCTGCGGTCATTATTTCTTCCACTGATTGGCATACAACCACGTTTGTCCCAGTGTCTATCTAGACGTATTCATTTCTTAAATTCGGAACTTGCATTGGAACTCGTGCTTCCCTTGTGTCAACTAATAATTGAGCAATGATCATGTCATGGTTTCTCAGAAACTTTGCTGCAGGCCCGATGATTGCCGCTCCCATTTCGTCGGCATTTTCACGAAGGGGCGAATTTAGCCTTTCACAGTCTAAACGAACATTTGAGGAAAAACGCGTGCAAACGTTCATCCTTTTTTGATTTGAAAGTTTACAGCTTAAGAATGCCTGGATATGTGAGTTTGCGGTATTGGTGGAAAGGATAGTGTCTCCGCTTTTGAAATACTTGTAATTTGAAGAAAACGGGTTGTTTAGTTTTTCAGAATTAATTAAGTTAGAGGAGTGGCTGTTCGTGAAAACGCAAAAAAGATAAATGAGCAAATTCGCCCCGTGCGTGTAAAATTCGCCTCTTCGTGAAAACGCTCAAGTCAGCACGCGCGAAATTTGCCCCACTGGGATTCAAATTCGCCCCTTCGTGAAAACTTTCCGAGTCTGTACAGTGTTTGCCCCTTAGCAAACGATAAGTCTATGCTATTTCAAAGCGATCATGGGTAGGGGCGCTGTGAGTATTAGAGGAATTCAGATGACGTGGAAAGTACAAAGTTAAACTTGTTTGTGTGTCACCTTGCAGTCAGTATGCCTAACTATTTGTATTATGTTTTTTCCATCTACAAATAAAGCAATATGACACTTCCTGTATTCACACAGTTTTCAAGAATTTATACTGATTAACATATGAATCAATTAATGAATCAATTATGTTTATTTTCCAGCATTACAAATTGGATTTTTTTCGCATATGTATATTTACAGGTTTAGTATCTTTCAGTTTAAAAAGCAGAGGCAAAATCCATATTTAAACAAGCATATTACATACATTACATGAATTTATTCATACAGACATTATATTTACAATCCACGATGTAATGAAAGTACAAAGAATAAATAATAACATGATTCAAAGATAAAGTATTTAGTATAATCACTTACTGATATACAGTATAATTACTTATTTTCCTTTCTGCATACAATGTAGAAAAGAAAAGTATTTTAATGAACATTTTCAAGTCTTTTATTGAAAAATCAAATGTTGTAAAGCAAAGAAAGATCAATTAAGAAAGACTCCAAAATAACAGAGTTCGTCCAGGTTCAGGCAAAAGTGACAGTAATATTTTATGGGGCGCTATATTTCAAGAATTGCATTTCAGAATTAGAAATGCTGTCACAATAAATGCATGAAAGATTAATTGCTGCTTTAAAAAGGTAGTATTTTTAATAGGTTTATTTCAGCTTCAAAACCAGTTTCCAAATGCACCATAATTTTAGGTGCAAACTGCCAAATTACAATTCACTGTAATTCATGTGTGTCAGAAGCACAGCAGTTGTGTTTAATTAATTAAAGAGGAATTTGGCAGAACTCTGTAACTTCCAAATCTGTCAAGTAAAAAAAATACGACCAGTACATTGGTAATAAAAAATCTAATTGTTTGACAGGTTAAAATGTTTAGGGTAATGGTGTTTACCTCCCTCCCTCATACTCTACCTTAACAAAGTTTGTCTAAATGGTAAGGAAACCATTTTATAAGCACAATTTTACAGTGCCACAAAATCAAAATAGGGGTCTTGCATTACCATAAATATGGTAAATATTGTTTTGCTCAAAAAACGAAAGTTTTAACCTAACACAAACAGGGCAAGAACTCAATAACCCTTCAGAAACATGTCG
>NW_019091400.1:65546-76526 GCF_001949145.1 Acanthaster planci
GTTGTCCAAGGGTCTTGGTCCACCTGCAAAATATAAATACAAATATTCTGGCATGAAAGCAACAAACTTTGAGATATTAAACTTTGAGAAACAAGAAAGCAAAACAAAGAAGACAATAATGCAGATTATATAACAATGCTTTTTGTGTCTATTGGCATGGCTGCCATTTAAAAAAGGGAGGGGTTCTTGATGTGTGCGTTATTGTAACCAGGATACATGGGTACATATATATGCACTTGCACATGGAAATTATCAGAAGAAAAGAATTTCTGGAATTGCTGCCTGAAAAATTTAAAAATACAACAATGCCCACGATGGAGTAATGGAACATAGCAGAACAATTAGTCAGAACATTGATAAACAATCAGAACATAAGGTTCACAGTAAAGGTGTCAAAATGCAGAGCAATCTTCAATAAAATGAGTGTAGTTGTATCACCCTGAAAACATGTGGTTGTTTTTAATGTGAGCTGAATGTTTTTTAATGATTTGTCTATTCCAACACCTGTGCGCATGATAATAATCACTCTCATTTAACAACAGTTTTTTGGAGTTAGTTTTAAATTTAACTCTGAAAAAGCTCACCATTGAGTTTGGACGACATATACTGCGATAGGCGAATTTCATCATCGTCAGTCTCAGAGTTGGGAGGTGACTCCTCCATGTCGATGATGGTACCCTTTCTCTCACCATCATTCCACAGCATGGTAACTGATGACCCTCTCCGCAGGACACCATCAAACTTAAACTCTGCAGTGGACACCACATTTTTTGACCCATCCTTTTCCCAAAGAACCACCACATCCATGACGGGGAAGCTTCTGCAATTTAAAAAAAATTCAAATTTCCTTCAGTTAATTTTCTAAATGTTAAAAGTTGAAAAATGCATGGTTGGTCAAAATTTTCACTCTGTGAGTGTGACTAATCTTGCCAGAACTTACATGTAGATGTTGGAATTATTATTATGACAATACTAGGGAAAACAACCTTCTTTTTTGCTTTACAGAGGAGCCCAGTTGTGATTTATTGACACCTGGTGCTAAACCTATTTTTCACAGGATACACTTTCAAAGAATTAAAATGTGGCAGTAGGCCTAATAATGTTACGTTGTAACCACAACCTACTAGGCTGGATACTTAAGTAAGCACCTCAAAAATCAAGCCTTGTTTGAAATGTTTGCACATGCTGCTTCTAAACATGCAGTTTGGGTGTATTCGTTGTTTCAGCAAACCCAATGCTTAGCTTCAAAATAACCAGTTTGCTGACAAAAACTTTTCTAGATTTTTCTAGATTGGCATTTGAAAAAAAAACTTTTAGGTTCATCAGAATTTTTCAACTTCAAAGGTGTGGAATGTTTACATCTGATTTTACAAGATGAGCAAGTAGTGTAGTAGTATTGGTAGGGTCTACTACGTTTTCAAAAAGGCAACCACATGAACCAGCCAGTTTTTTGCCTAATTCCCTGACGCCTCGAATTCCACACTAATCTGCTAGTGCTAGCCTAATGCCATGCCACTCAATATTATTTTGTCAAGCATGTGTCAAGGTAACAAGTATTTTATAGCCTACAAGTTTTATTTTGTAACAAAACAAGCTTGCAAATAGTCAAACACTCCGCGAGGAATTCAAGACTCTAAGACTGCCACATTCATGAGGAAACGGCATGATTAGGCCTAGCCTTGCACAATGGTAGTAGGCCTACTACTAGTAGGCTTGAACTACATGTAGCCTAAGCCTGACCTAGAGCTAGGCCCGACCTAAACAGTGTCAGTGTTTGCGTAAATAACTGAGCGTCAATTAAATATGAGCTAAGTAACGTTTAGGGAAAGGTGAGTTTTTCAATATTCATGGAAGGAGAAGAATGCACTCTTAATTCCACACTCACCTTGGTATATTCAGCTGGGAAGTTCAAGGACAGAATTAATGACCGATGGGACTGCAGCTAAGTTGTTACTAGACGCCATATTGCTTATTTGACATCGTTCCAATATGCTATGCATGCACGCTGCATTTCATGACTGGTCATGCGCGCCTTTACTTATCGCACTGTACGGGAACTAAAACCATACACTAAACATTGCTCTCGTTGATCTGCATGAGCGCAGAGAAAAAGGTTGAAGTGCCTTTTCGTGAAAACTTTGTACCATGGGCTTGTGTTTTTTGACGAAGGGGCGAATTTAAATTTGCCCCTTCGTGAAAACGAAAATTGGCACTTCTGGATAAATTTACAAATTTGCCATTTTCATTTGACGGATTTCTGATGATTTTTTATCTTTTACTTTTACCGTCTTGTAGATGTTGCACTATTTGATCGTTTTCACAAAAAAAATAGAAATCGACAGAGAGACGATTTTTCATGAAATTCGCCTCTTTGTGAAAACGCTGACGATTTCTTTTTCTTCAGCTATCTTGCCGGGAATAAGTACTTCACTTCTGGGTGGTATACACTCAGTTGTGTCCGCAATTACTCTTCAACTCATCGACGGTTCGATGAAGGAAACTGATGTCCCTTGAAATGTCATAAAACTTTTTCCACACGCCAGTTGACAATCGTACTTGCATAAGAAGTCATATCCTAATATATCGTCAAGCTCTAAGTCTGCTACCCACACTCTGTGTTCGACTTCTGCTCCGTCGTTATCTATTGTGACTTGGCCCTTAAATGAATGTCGACTAAGAAAGTGACGTGTACATCTTCCACACGACCTTGTACGTATAACCCATCTACTCCTGCTGAAAAATACCGTGTTGTTACTGCTGGGGCGTCTGGCTGGGCCTTGCGTTGTTCCGCAGTCGAGTGTCGACCCAGTTGCTCGACTGTCTCCAGTTTTCCTGGTGTCTTGCTTGATTGAAATCTACCGTCCGTTTCTGCAGTTATTCACGACTTATGTGTCTCACGTCGTTCCACCTCCAACACTGAACGGGCAATTTGCGAGTCAGGCACTGGTCCTGTCCCTCGCTAGTTGAAATGTTGTCTGATTTCTGCTGGTTAAGCAGTCCTTGCATATTCTTCAAGCCCTTTGTCAAAATCTTCTCAATGTTTGTCTTCAATAATATTAGTTGGCTTTGTAGTGTTCCTCCGTTTGGTCGACTGTCCTCTGCGCTAACCACGCTGTTGGCTTCCTTTGTCCCGCTCGTTGTCTATCAGCAACTTGAAATGCTTCAAGTTCCAAAGCTACCCGCACTGCATCTTCAAGGCTATCCGGTCTTGATTGGAAAACTCTGCATCTAATGTCGGCGTCCTGTAGTGAATCAACAAAGTTCTCCTTTGCAAGCTGTTCTGATATCGCCTAAGCAAGTTTTTGTAGTGTTTCTTAACGCTTCCTCACTCTATTCTTTAGTTGAACAAGCAACAATTCCGTCTGATTTTCCGGACCAAATTGTTGGCCCAATGCCGCTGCAAGGGCCGTATAATTTCTTCATCTGGTACTATCCAAATCTCCTCACACGGACTGGGCCGATCCACTTAGACTTGCTGCTAAGTAGACGGTTTTTGCCGTATTGTCCCAGCAGTTGAGTTTTGCCAATAACTCGAACTGCACCTTGTAATCTGTCCAAGAAATTGATCCATTGAATGTGGCTGAACGAATTCTGGGTTTATCCGCAAAACTTGCTTTACCGAAATTTCGTTCCACCTCTTGTTGCCTAGTAACTAGTCCCCACTGGACTCTGCACTGGAGTCAGACTCAATTCCCGAATCTTGGTCGCTTCAACTTGTAAATTTCTTGAGTTCCTCTTGCTCCTTCTACAGACTTTGCTAAATCGGCGTTGATGCATACGCCTTTTATGGATTTCTGGCAGTGCAGAACTAGGCCACATACATCGCGCATACTGCAACTGGCTATAATGCGCGTATGCAAATGAGTCAATCACACTGATCAGCTTTTGCTATATACCTATATACCTATGTACAGTATTTATATAACGCATAAATCCTATTAATTAACACATGTACACTTCAGCATAATGGAATGCCTGCACATGCAATGGGATCTGCAAAGAAACAATTCCTCTCAGGGAAATAAGTCATAACAGAAAGATAAATACATGCTTTCAAGAATTTCTACAATTATCTGGGATGCATCATAAGTGTTCTTGAAAAATCGGTAAGTTCTACCATGGTTTAAAAAAACTGTCAAGAATGTGTTTCTTAACAAAGAGCAATTTTTACAGTAAATAAGAGCCATTTGACTAATTTCTCAAATTCCTTCAAAGGCAGAGTGATTTCTGTCACGATATCAAAGTGCAGTCTGAAATATCACAAAACATCCCGCTCTTTTACCTTCTTTCATTTTGGTTGTCTTGAAATATATCTCCTTTTAACGGATGTCTTCCGATTTTTTGAAGGAAAACCCAGGTTTTCATTAGAAAAAATAACTTTATCTGGCGCACTGATATTCGCCCCAACTTATGTTTGCTTGCACCAACGTGGTATTCGTGACAGACGTATTGCAGTTTGTTACTGTATAGAAAAATGAGATTCAATATCATTTATAAGTTGTTTAGGTTCTAAATAGAAATTAAATCAAGGATATTGTAACAAAAATACCAGGCATGATTAACTTCCAGTAAGCACACTTTATTCCTCACTCTGATAAAATGTAGGTTATTTTCAGGAATCTCAGGAATGAGAAAGGATAAGAAATTTATTCTAAGTTGTAACTCGTACTTCAGTGACGAGAATTAAGGCCAATGCCGATGTCCACGCGTATTGATAATGGAGCCTACGATAAGTAAATGGTAGAGTATTCTTAAAAGTTTGGACTTGTACAAGTTTAATTTGTCGACGCTCTCCGGGTCAAGACGCTAGGAATATTTTTCAGTAAGAATAATTACTATGCGACCAATCAGTGTATTGGGTGCGATATTTACGTACGCGCCCCAGACACTTTAAAATACGAGCCAAATTCGGGCTTGGGTCTCAGATCAGTTTCAGACCTGGTTCAGATCGCAACAGGTTCTTGCAACCTCGCACGGAGTAAGGAGCGCGTCTCACTCAACGTTCGATCGAAATGCACATTGACACTCCGACTCAACATTAAGAATTTGTGTATGGGATTGCATGCATCTGGAACCGTGTGTACAGGTAGTGTTGAGAGACAATAAACCTGTTGTTATTCTTAAACCAATAACGACCTCTTCAGCTTGTCCATCCTTGCCGAGTCGACAATTGTGTACTTTAACCAGTAATATTTAATAGAATTATTCAAAAGGACACTAAAAATAAGCCAAAATAAAGTTGAGCAAATGAAAAACAAACGCTTCTGGACCAAAAACAAATACTAGCCACAAGTCGTGCGCACTCTACGCGCAATGCAGCGTTGGAGCGAAGTGAACACTGAGGGCACACAGTTTTAGTTGCACTGAAACGGCCACGTGGCTGCTGTCAGAGGTGCTGGTACTCCATCGCCTAAAACTGAACCAAAGCCGGAACACCGTCAAAAGCAGGTACCCGATAGGATCAAAAGACAATTACAAAGTTTAGCTACTGTTTTGAAAAAAAAAAACTGGTTTGAAAGCGCTTGGAGCTTTACCTCGATTGTCACGTTGGTTTATAACAGTTTCAATTTAGGCAAAGTTTAACCTTTCCAATGCATTTTGAAAATTGATGAACAATTATTTGGTAATCTTATTATATTAGATTTCTTCTTATTGAAATCGAGACAACGTAAAACGCAATTGCTCTTTACGTGTCCTGTCATATTGTCTTATCGCTCGATGGTTGCCAAGTCTTATTTATATTGTAAAATGCTATTTTACCCTCTTCTCAGAAGCAGTACTCGTAATCTTCTATTAGCCCACGCAAGAAGTCAGTGTCTATAAACTGGTCTAGGTCAAATCGATTATGTTTTTTATCTTTATGGCCGCAGTTTGTAATCCATTTGCGAATTGTGGTTTTTATTGTACCACAGCAGAGTTTACAATCATATCTTCAGCGACCATGTTTGCTACTCTACACTCCTCCGCAGTCTTTACATCTGCATTTTCGTTCACCATGTTCCCATTTATTTTTGTCTTGATAAATCTATATCTTTTCAAAGCACTCGTTACAAGTAATATTTGGCTTTCCATTCATCTTTTTTTTAGAATTTGACAGATCTTTAGATATTTTACATGCACTACAATTTTTTGTTTCTGACGTTGTCATTCTAATTTTTTACGTTTTCATAAATATTTTTTTAATTTTTATTGAAAGCAATATAACATTGGTTTTGCCCTCTGTTTTGAGATTGATCCTTTCTAAATCATTACTTTATACATTATAAAAGTGACTCCAGCAACAGCAATGATTCCAACCGTTTACATTTTTTCTTCGTTGTGAATATCAAGCAGCTTCCTTTTTAATGGTTCTTTTACTTGCAGTGGCTTTATACTAGGAGTAGGATTGGCTCCATCACTTCAACCTTACTTTCTGGATCGGCAAAATCATCAAATGCTACTGTAGCAGATTTTGAATGAGAATTCTATGTTGGAACGTAACGTGTTTGCATTCCAAGTGTTGCAACCTTAAGGTGGTTGTTGTAGCCTTCAAACGTCCCAATCTTAGATGCATGTGCGAATGCACCAAATATAAACCAAAATTCAACGGGGCTTTTTGCATTATTCAGTGAATCTTGAAACTGATTGATCGACTGTTGTAAATTAGGTTCCGAATTTATCAAAGATTCCACAATGGTGACAAATTGCTGTTGAGCATCTAATCCAGTTCCTGTTGCCAAAACGCTTGTTTTTGTTTGGGCTTGCGCTCCCAACAATGCGTAAACATAAGCTCTAATAGATTCGTTTACCTTTGTATTTCCTTTGCCCACCCGAAGGTCATGTAAGTAGAGCATGCATACTTGCCGTTGGTTACGTGTAAATCACGAGCGTCATAGTTTTTGTCAGGGACTGGTACATATCCGTTTCTGTAACAATAAGCTGTTCCTAATCCATTGCTCAATGTATCTCGACTTTGTTTATACGACTTGGTCGAGTCTACGTTAAACAGACGGCATGTGTCTGTAAATTTGCGATGATCGTAATTGTCAAATATGTCGTCGCTCGGTAAAGGCATGATGCAGTCAAACAAGATTTGTTTTACCGTGTAATATACATAAAATCAAACGACGCTGATACGCATGGATTTGTATCAGGCAGTAACTTGACACCAACTCCGCACGCAATAAACCACAAAATTAAGCTGGTTTTGATAAAATGACATGGCGTCGGTAACCCAACGGTTGACCGGTAAATTGTTAAAGTTATTCGCCAAGTTTTTCATAAGATCTTTTTTAAATCTGCTGCCCTTTCATTAGCTAAAGTTTACGCTTTCTATTTGGCGTAACTAAAAGTAACTAAACTAAGTGCCGACTAAAATAAAGAAGAGCCAGATTACTCGATTAATGCTTCACAGCAATAAATTCTCATAATAACTAATCGATCAAAATGCGGTAAGGAATAAGGTGATTTGCTTGTCATGATGTTGACATCATGAATAATGTATGTGCCAAGGGTAACAAAACGGTAAATAATAGACTTGTACAAGTATGCTCCCCTTGTGATTAACTACACAGACACTGAAAAAGTCCGTCCCCTTACAGCGATAAATTCAAAATCGATGCGGTGGGCGTCTATATAAATATCAGCTTTTTCTCGACTTAGAGTTACGTGCAAAGAATGCACGGCAGACGAAAAATCGAAAGACGGGAACCAGGACACTAAAACATACGAGCAAAGGACAATAAGGAACTAATGTGGAATAACATTTAATTATTAACTTAAAGCAGCAAATAAAAACCAAAGTAAATCTAGTGGTTTACTGCAACTTGAACTTCTCATGCAAGAACACCGTGAATTTGAACAGTCAAAAGCATAAAAGGAAATTATTTACATTAGCACAGCCAAGCAGAATTAATTACACTGAAAATTAGCAAGCCGGCAAAACATATTAATATGCAAAGAGGCAAATTATATTCGCCCGAGTATAATTAACTTAAGGAGCCAATAGTTCTAATTTGGGTCGAGCTGCTCGCAGTGTATAAACAGATATTTAATGTGTTCGATGTTGTAGTTGCCTTTGTGTACAACCAAATTTTGTAGTTCGTCTTGGGGCAGGCCGAGCAATTGACCCACGTGTTTGTTTAGTTTTAGTTTTAAAAAAGGGTAAAAAAGGACTAGGACAACTGTTTGAGACTCTTTGTAAACTTTAAAAATAGCTCCCAGGATGGCGTTTAAAAGAAAATCAAACCAGTCAATACCGTAGTAACCAGGTTCAAGGACATTAGAACCACTCGCCTGTGAGACACTCAATGACTCAAACTCTCGCTTTGCAAAAAGCCGGTCAAACTCAAGACTGGGTTGGCCCTTTGTAATAGGTTTCACGGTAGAAGACACAGTATCCCAAATGAACACCTGTTTTTCTTCGGTTGACGGTGGTGGCCCATCTGTGAGATAATTGCCATAGTCTAATCTACTAAAAATTGCATTAAAGACTTGAAAAATGGCCCCTAGTGTTATGTGATAACTATGAGCAACATTAATATTTATTGTTATTTCAACAACATTACGCGGGTGATGATGATAATGTGTACTAAAAAGATAGCCATAATCACATTCATCAATCATTCTTAACATTGTAATTTTTTCTTCTTCTACAAATACTTATACTTATCTTATTACAAAAATCATCAACAAAAATATGATCTTTTCTTAGTGGGTAATCAAAAACTCCGGGTACATAAAATTCGTCACTTAATTCACCTAAATCACCAAAATAAAACGAACAAAAATCAACAAATTTGAGTTTTATTGCTCCTATTATAGATAACATGCGTGATCTGTAGATTTTTATTCGTTTAATGTTGTATTCCCAATTTGTGGTATATTTTTGTATGTTTCTTAAAAAAATTTCGGTAACATGATAAAATTCCAAAAAAAACATCTAGTAAGCGTAAAGTCGGTTGTTCAATCTCATATTTTTCACCTGTATATAGATCGCTGTATTTTTGCAAAAAGTCCGAATTAATTATCCCATCATCACCGGGTTCGTCAGGTAAGAACTCCCTCAAATCCCACTCGATCTCTATCTCCCTCTTAATGTTTAAAATTTTTTTTTTCAAGCTGAATATTTTTGACACAAATACATTTGGTCCCTTCTTCATTTTTGATCTCGTTTTTAAGTTTAAATGTCTGCGGATTTCTAGTCAAGTGAAATGTGTGCGTCTCCATTTTAATAATATAAATTCTTTAAAAACTTTTCTCGGGCATTTTCCCAGTGCTTATCCGAAACTTCAAATAGATCTTTCACTTGAGATTCGGTTTCCCCAGTTTCGTCTTGATAACATACCGCGATTAAAGCCTTCAACGGTTTACCTCTGGAGATCTTACCGTTTAAGACCTGGTTTAACTTATATTCTATTTCACCCGCTTCGCCGTTTTTAAAACAAATGTTGTACTTCTGCAACGTTCTTCTCGATTTTGGTGGTGGTGGCTTTTTCTAAACGTGATGCTTGTAGTATCGATCTCCCATGTCGGCGGGGATGTATGAATTTAACGAAGCGAACCCCAAAATTAGACCGCAGTGTTTACAAGCGTATCTTCCATCTGTTTTGAGTATTTGGTGATTACAAGCGGGTATCGGTTTACTTTGTTTTTGAGATCGCGGTATGTGTACTTCCTTTAGATTCAGCAAGTGACAAAGCTCCGCATCAGTCATCTTTTATATAAGGGTTTATTTATTTAAGGTAAAAAATTAACCTGGGATTTCTACATCAGCGTCGTATTCAATAACTAATCCAATTTTGTATAAATCCACGTCGAGTTTAGTCGATGAATCGGGCAATGACTCGTTCTCTCGCGCGTGCCTGAGCGTTTTATGCTTGTCGTCTACGAGCACCACGTGATCCATTCCTTCCAACTCGACACAATTTACGCAACAGGTGCAGTAGGTACAACCAAAACATTCGATACAATGGGCGCACTCGAAACAGTCCTCGCAACTGTCCAAGGCATTTGAAATTCTGCAGTCGTATGAATTAAAACAAGCCACGCAATTTATACATCTACCGCAATCGTCGCTGGTGCAGCAGTCCTTACTTCTGACGCAATCGTTACATTGGTGACAGTTGTGGCACTCTTTACAACCGATGCATTTGCGTAAACTTCTGGAATTTAAACAACGAAAGCAATCGTACGAATCTATCAAGTCCATCAAATTTCTCTTGTCTTTGCAAAAATAACAATTCACGTTTGTAGTTTTATCTACCATTTATTTTTATGTATTTTATTATTGTTTATTTTTTTTATCATTTTTATGACGGGCCAGCGAAAGAAAGTCCCTTTTTTGGTGACTTATTGCTGGTGCGATCGGTACAAGTCACGAATTGTTTACACAAAAAGTGCGCCGGGGTCAAAAGTTCAAGGTCAGTGAAGTGGAAATCCCCGGCGCTAGTCACGAGTTGTTTACAGGAAAAGTGCGCCGGGGTCAAAAGGTGAGTGGGAATCCCCGGTACGTGTGGTGGGTGAAAGGGGGTTTTTGTCTCAGAATGTATATAGTCGCCTGATATTTTAGAGCCGGATTTTTTGGGTCGATGAGGTACCGGAGAAATCTAGAACTCCAGATTTTTAGGGGATTACCCCTATTTTTTGAGTTGATGTACTACCCGAGGGTTTTTGCTGAAAACGGTGAAAAGGGGAGTGTGCTCCAGAATCGGCTATTTCCTACTACTTCTTCCGTTCGTTACGAAGAACGTTTAGAATGGCTGTCCGCTGAAACTAACGTGAAAAACCCACCCAAAACTTCAGTCTACGAATTGCATTTACAACAAATAACGAAACCTCAAACATGGAGAAATGTATCATTCACTCTGACATATTTAACTCGGACATGAACTTATGTTCTTCGCTGATTTTTGTATATGTTACCCAAATGTCAAGTGTTTCTTACGTTCGTGACTGCGGACACGTACACATTTGTAAAATATCACGGTGCGTAACGAACGT
>NW_019091400.1:77495-88280 GCF_001949145.1 Acanthaster planci
TAAATCTTCCCTTTTACAATGCCATCTGACCTCTTTTCACAAAAAAATACAGAAAATTAAATCTATTTAAGTTGATACAAACCTTTTGGCTGCTCGTTTTCCGGATATTGGCTGCTCTTTCCCTGATTGTTGGAGGGAAAGCTGTCGCGCGCAGCAACTTCCTCCGTTCGTTACAAAGAGGCGCGAAAGCGGCGCGCGGTGGACACGGTGCTTAAAATAGCTTTATCTCGGAAAAGACGTAATCGAGCCTAAAACAATTGACCTTTAGGTCATCCATGCAGGGTACACCATTGCACGTGTACGACCACTAGTCAGACTGCGTTGATCACCAGTTAAAATATGTGGACATTTTACGTTAGTTACCAAGTGGACACGAAAATTTAGCGATCGATGTGTTGATGTTTTCTCATCCTCGAGGGTAATTATGGTCTAGCACACATTTTACACGATGTTTATTAAGCTCATTTCGAATAAAAATGGCTTTTACAGGTAAGGGTGAGGCTTGTAAACGATGATTCTGGCCCTTTTCGTCATGGTATGGTGTGGTGGACACGATGTGAAACGAACGTTAACGCATAATCAGCTGCCATTTTGGAGCGTGGATTTATCTATTTTTTTTTTGTAAAGGGCCAAAATATTACTTCATTGCTTTACTCAAAAATATGACCATCGTGATAAAATACGTGAGCTATAAGTAAAGTAGTTGAGTTCATTAAATTTTGTTCAATCAATGTCCCATTTTGGGCGCCATTTTGAACTTTTTGCTCTTTTACGTGAATAAAAATTATAGACTCGCATTTACACTGAATTATTTATCTTTATCTCTCAAATACATGTACAGCTATAATCTCTAGCAAACATAGCTTGAAAATGGTTACATCATCGGATAAATTAAAGTTCGTTTTTTGCATCATGAAAGTTGGCCAGTATTGTGACCTTACACATATGCACAAAAATCGTATGGTATATGGTTTGCCTGCCCAGTCAATTACATTTGTTGGTGAAGAAATTGGCTGAAAAGGATTTTTAGCAATAAAATTGCGGAATTTTTTTTTCTTGATTCAAACTTCGTTTTCTGTTTCGAGGACAGGATTCCGCGAATTCCGTCCGTTTTCCGCGATCGCGGAAAATCATTGGCCCTAATAATGTACATGTACAGGCCAGGTTACACTCTACAAAATGTACGCACCTGGTACTACCAGTTTCATGCATATTGGCCATACACGTTACCTATCAGCCTATAATGACCAGCATTTTAGGGAAGATTTAATCAAGAAAGAGTTAGCGGAGGTTTTCAGTGTTAGGCCTAATTGCATGTTGCAGGGCAATTTCAAATGCCATAGCGTACGAAACCATAAAATATTAGAATCAGAGTAGGCCTAGCCTAGGCCTAAGTAATGTTACTAGGTCTGGCCTACCTCAATGGATTAGACCCGTAAACAGAGCCTTTGAGGGAGACGAAGGAGTAGGCCTGTAGGCTTGTAATTATAAGCCTACGCCAGGCCCTGTTTAAGTGTACATTCATGATGTGCCCTCTAGGTGTTTTACCGACTATACAGATAGAGATGTAGGACCTATACAGCCTGGGTCGAGCTTTAGGCATAGGGCAGGGCCTAGGGCCTACATCTGTATCGGACTGAGAAACATTTCCCTTTTTTGTTTGGAAATAGGCAGAATGACCATGACAACTTATATCTCCGTAAGCGGTGATTCTGTGCAAAACTGCTGGGGTGTTGTCTGATATTAATACAATTTCCGCAAAATAAGATATCTCACTAACTGGGTTCTGTACTTACGTGCTTAACTTCAAGTTCACCGCCATAGTAGTTCCATTCATGCCCATGCTTAACAGTCCGTCCGTGACGTCATTACACTCGGGCAGCCTCCAGAGACCCGCTTGCCAGCTGGGGTAGTGGTGGCTGACACCAGGGCAGGCACGAAGATCACATGACGGCTAAACGAACGCTCCCGTGTAAGTTTGACTTACACGTGTAAGTTAATCGAACGCACCAATTGTGTACGAGAACTGCTAAACTTATGCAGGTCCCCTGCAGCTATTCCTGTGCCTGTCTCCGACAATTGATGGAATTACATTCAACGCATTCTTGTACTGGCATGTCTTTCAAGTTTTATTTACTTCTGACCTCTGGTCCAAAGCAGAAGTTTTCACTTCGAATGCCGTAACAAATACAGAAAATAACCATGTCAAAAAACACATCAACACAACAATTGGTAAGCCCTAGTACATGTCATGTGAAGATACATGTGACTGGTCCAAATTGCAAACCTGAAGATGTTGTCAAACTCGGGGACTAATCCTTACTATTTCCGTCCAAACTGCATTTACATGTATTAATAATTTGTACTCACATGCATAATATTCAAGTAATAAGATGATTAGATGAGTTAAGTTGCGATACAACAAACATCTGAAAGTTTATCACGCAGCTAACATTGTCACATTCAGTGTTTATAAAACTAGCTAGAAAAATGTAGTGTACAGTACACGTAACGGTAAGACTACAAGTACATGTAGGCCGTATATGCGATACATGAACCAAAGTAATACACGCTTACCACTGTGCCGTTTATCGAAGACAGACCTCAAAAAATCTTATTTACTTCAGCATATAATGGATGGTCAAAAACAGCAAATCTAGAATGTACTTATTCGTTTATATAGATATCATTTTCTGGGAATAGATCAGAGCGAAATGGACAGAAAGTCTGTATGTTGATGCTGGCAATCGATCACATGGACGGCGGCCCGCTAAAACGTTATACATTGCATCGCAAACTTTACGACCGTAGGATGGCATGTCCAAAGTCACTAAAAAGGGATAAAGTATGGAGCGTCGAAGGTTACAATTCCCACACCTAAACCTAACATTCTGGAAGATTTTACCAGTGGGACTGAAGGCACGGAAACCGGGTAGGAAAGGTGGAATACGAGTAGTAGTATAAAAATGAGAGTTCTGGAGCACACGCCCCTTTTTGCCCGGTTTTTGCTCAAAACCCTTGGGTACCTATACGACCCAAAAAACCCTCAAAACCATTTAAATGGGAAAAAATGAGAAAATGCCAGAATTGTCGTGAACCCCAGTTTTTGATCAAAACCCTTCGGTAGTACATCGACCCAAAAATCTCGGGGATTTCCGCTCACCTTTTGACCCCAGCACCGCTCGCTCGCTCGCTGGCTAAACAACTCGTGACTAGCGCCGGGGATTTCCACTTCACTGACCTTGAACTTTTGACCCCGGTTGTAAACAACTCGTGACTGGCACCGACCTGCACCAGCACTCACTCGCAAACAAAAAGGGATTTCCCCTTGCGAACAAGTCTCGACTTGCCCGTTATAAAAACGAAAAAAACAAACAATAATAAAAATACATAAAAATAAATGGTAGATCAAACTACAAACGTGAATTGTTATTTTTGCAAAGACACGAGTAATTCGGTTGACTTGATAGATTCTTATGATTGCTCTCGTTGTTTTAATTCAAAAAGTTTACGCAAATGCATCGGTTGTAAAGAATGTCGCAATTGTCACGAATGTCAAGACTGCGTCAGATGTAAGGACTGCTTTACCAGCGACGATTGCANTCTTCAACCAAACTTGCAATTATTTCAGTGGTAGTGGTAGGCCCAAAAGTAACGAGACTGTGCAGTTTACATGGTACATTCTACAGTATCATTATTACACCAATAAAGAACAAGTTGAAAAGATAGATCTCAAAATGTCTCCTGCCTGTACCCAGTTCACTGTGACCCTGAGAATGGTGGCTGACTTGGGCTCTGAAGTGGTTTTCATTTTCCCCCCCCCCCAGCATTGCTTCCTTCTGAGAAATATATTATGTACATGTACATGTTCATGTACCGGTACATGTAATGCACTGGCACCATATGTCTGGAATGATGTGCGGTGAAATTGGTCATGTACAGTTTTCCAAAGCTGCCATGCTGGGAATGTTTGAAAAATGGGTAATTCACATATTAGGGCATGCAGTGCATTTTTATAGCATATTTTTTAGCATATGTAAAAAGCAATGTGAAAGCGAAAGTGAATGCAGTTATAACACACATGTACATGTATCTTGTAGTTGTAGGGATCCATATTTTACCTGGTTTGTGTATTATTTTTATCACCTTTTCTAATCGGATTATCCTTAGACCTAAAGCTTTGGCAGTAAATGTCTTCAGTGTGAAAGTTAGTACCAGTATCTATCGATATCACTGTGTATTTGTATGTCTTCAGTTGTATGGAAAATGCACCCTGTACATGGTACACTTTACTGGTACATCTGTTGATACATGTTCTGTGGACTACATACATGTACATGTACATGTATGTACAGTGTACATGCACTACCAGTGTGCACTTGGCATGCTGTACTTTAGTAGGTAATGTACATGTACGTACATAATGTGTTCATGTACATTACAAGTGTTCAGTGCAAATTCTGTGCAGAGGCACGGAATCGGTGCAGTGTCTCACAGGGTATGCGCTGTAGGTTGACAGGTATGACTCATCCACCTCCATGGTAATTAATGCCAAAGACATTGCAAGTTACCATAGGTAGCATGCAGTGCAGGGGAGAACCACAGATGGCAGACAATTGCACAGAGTACTCAACAGGATTGAGAATAGTGTGAAATGTTCACATGTGCGAAGCAAGGTCACAGCACAAGAGGATGCAGTTTATGTAGATGTAATTTGGAGTCTATCTGTAACGATTTCCTTGTGTTGATATAGACATGTATATCAGCTTTCTTGCGGCATAGGTTTGTTTCTTCGCTTGTTTTTTATCAGCGCCATCAGTTCTGCTTGCTTAACACATTTGTTACTCATAGTGTAAGGTCAGGGGGGCTTTATGATTATGGAGTCGTTCAGAGTTACTGGAGCATTAACGGGTCCTTTGAAGTGAAACCTGATGTGTGCCTCCGTGTGGTTTGAACAAACAGTGGAAGAAAAAATGGACCAAAGAATTGACAGGCAGTTTTCTTTTTTTTTTCTGGAATCCGCCCAATTTCAAAGCTGCTGTGGCTCCTTTCGTTCATTCCTTTTAAACATCATTCCCCCGATTTATGTGAGCGGGCATCCTTTCTAGGTGTTTTAGGGACGCTGCCTTTGACAAGATAGAAACAGTTGTCAGGAACGTTCAAGAAATGGGGGCCTATTACGCACTCCATAAAGATTCATCCTTATTCGTCTGAAGCGACGTGAATAATGCCATGGAAATTGGTGCATTCCACAGTGTCAGTCATTTCATATCATGTCATTTACACAGATTTTGATCTGTAGCTTGTCGGTCTTTCTTGCTGTTTTGAAAGCAATCCTTGTCAGTTTGTACATTTCCTCTGTAACTTTTGGACAGTTTTAACCTTTTCTTTCCCTCATTCCTTTCTTGCAGACCACTTATATGTACATTGATTCAAGATTGAAAAAGAGTAACTGGACGAATGACCTCTGACCTCCAAGATGGCGGATGACACGGAATATCTGAAGTTACCGGTGGAAGAACAGTGCGTCCACAAGGTAAACTGCAGCCTCCGACGTGCAGGCCTCACAGTGTTTTTCCCAAGTTCTTGTCAGTTAAGCCATGGTGGTGCCATTACATGTTCATTCCATTCCCATCACAACAAAGTTGCGGGGGACCAGACAAATTTCTTGATTGTAACCAGGACTTTATAATTAAAGGGGTAGAAAAACAGAACACTGAAATTCAAGAAATCTGGCATTTGCAAATTTACTGTTTCTAACAGTATTTTGTTCTGACGGTGTTCTTTATTTTGAGTGGACGGTACTCCAGTTTCACCATACAAGATGCGCATGCATTTTGGCACTAGTCACCATACTTGCACAAGTTGAAAAGGCATGAATGTACATGTACATTTGTACGTGTGTATATATAATGGGCAAATACTATATGACCTGCGTGTGAGTAAGCGCCTCATGAATTCCGATTGACTGGTGTAGTCTCTACAAACAAACATGTATATGTTCACTGTGCTACCTTGGCATTAACCCTAACCCTGCTAAATGCACCAGAATGCACCAGAGGTAAAAAGTTGGTGCATTTAGCAGGCAACGCAAGTCTTCTGGTGGTATGCATTCTGGTTCATTTAGCAGGCTTGGTGTTTACGCCCTAGAAACTAGTGCACCAGAATGCACTGGTGCAATCCGGTGCATTTAGCAGGGTAGCTAGAGGTACCGAGAGTGACATAAATTTGTTCACTGCACAATGCACCAATATGCACCAGTGCTTACTGGTGCATTTAGCAGGGTACCCATTGGGGGTTTGGTACATGTACATTCTGGTGCATTTAGCAGGGTCCTTGGCAAATACTCCTTGTGGGTTAGGGTTAATGCATTTGCACAGGCAGTGCAGTCACTACTGCCCAGGGTGGATAACATGTCCACTCCCTTATCCCAGCTGGTCGCACCAAGCCCAGTGTGTTAAGTTATTAATGAATATAGACATGTTCCCTGGCTACACATGTGCAGTACACAGATTATGCATTGGGAGTGCACACTGACCTCAGGTGCACTCTGTGCCCCCACTCAAACAAAATCCAACACCATCACCCCAGGCCTTTGTTGGTCTTTCTAATTGACCGCTAATACGATATCTTTCACCATGCCCTTTGTAGCATCACAGAGAGTGCTCGTGAGGGTGAAACATTCCATCAATTTTATGGGCATCTGTTATCCGCCTTGAGCAGAAGCGTCCCCTTATCGGTTGAAAAGAGCCTAGCTGGCAGTCGGGAGCCTTCATTTTGTTGGTAGTGATATCACTGTAACGTGTGCATATCATAGTTGTTTCTGTACCAGTGAAGTACAGTTCCAACCAAAGGAGCCTTGGTTGCCAAGGAAATTGCTCCCTCTTTTGGTCCAGCTGGAGGCTCATTGTTTTGTAGTTCATGATGAGTGCACGTACATGTACATTGTATGGCTGCTACTGTGAAAGTGACTTCAGACGTGCATTTGATCCACAGTGAGAAAAAAAGGGACCTTTAATATCTCAAAGACTGCAGAATTGGGAGAAGGCGTTGATTTGAATTTTGAAATGAACTAACAGTGCTAATTTAGCCCAGAGGCAGTCTTGTGGTTTGTTATGCTCAGAAAGGTCACGCACACTGTATCAAGAGTAACATGATATGTCAGTGAACTCCTTTGCTGACTGCTAGGTATGGAAAGCCCGGTTGCACGGTTACGAGGAGGCAGTCAAAGTCTTCAACCGTATCACAGACGAGAAGAGCCCCGAGTTTTCCAAGTACGCCGGCCTGCTCAAGAAATTTGTGACGGACGCCAACGCGGTGGCCCAGGAGAAGGGCTTGGACGCCGTGCTGGCGTTTCTGGAGACGGCGGCCCTGGCACCAAGGTAAGGGACGAGCCAGTGGGCTTCCGCGCTCGCGTGTTCCTCTCCCTGGTGAAACGGCCTGGCTATGTGCAATATCTGGGGCCTGTTGGTTTCACGTGGATCTGGATCACAGTCAGTGATCCCAAAGCTGGTTCACTCTATCCATTAGGCAGGTTCTGGTGTCGGTGAACCAATGTCAGATCACTGATCACGATCCAAATATGTGTGAAACAAACAGGCCGGCAGATCTAGTACCGGTATATTGAGCTCCCTACCAGGAGGCCGGTTTCAGGCTGGAGCCTGATTTGAGGCTTTCTCCATTTGAAATGTTAGATCAACTCCAGGCCTCATTAACCGTAACCCCCTAGGCTTTTGTACTAGATACAGTATTGAACCTAACAAAATTCAACAGATACAGCTCGTGTCTGCATGGGGGTCACTATAATTTCGGGCACATGACTGGACAGAATCTGGTAAACTCAAGCACATCTACAGTGTTGCAGGTTGAGTCATTTGGTGTGGATAGGTCTCGCCAGAATACAGGTGACCCGCAGAGTGGTCGTACTAAAGTTTACAAAATCAAGCACAGTCCAGTACATGGTACCACTAGCCGGTCACTCCATGGAGCGACCACTCTGTGTCCCTACTCAAACAAATTCCAACACCATCACCCTAGGCCTTTGCTCCTCAATCCAACAAAGTTGAACAACAAATTCTTTATTTCTGGCAGTGAACCGGCTAAAAGTTGACAAAATATGGTTGGAGTTTGAGGGACTTGGGGCAGTTGGGGTCAAGGTATATTTTAGGTTTTTATGGCCTTATATTCATATGCTGGACAAGAACCTGGTGGGTATTAATAACCTCGTGGAGGTCATCCACTTTTTTTTATCAACATTTGCATGACCATTCAAAGCATTCAGTGTTCCATTGAATCCCTGCACAGTGGGAGATTTCGGAAGATTAAGACAAGCTGTTTGTGAAAATGGCAAATAGTTACAGTTTTGCTAAATTTCAGTAATGCACTTAACAGCTTTTGCCCATTTGAGTGAGAGATTTGCTCCAGTTAGATTTTTATGTGGTTAGAATGTTCGATAATTTTCACGAGTCAGAAAAAAATAACAATATTGCTTACAAACAGGGTTTTACCTGCCCACTAATCAGTGTTGAGGTCAAGTACTTTTTGGGTACCAAGTTCCCTCTCACATATTGAACTAGTTGGGAGGGGAAAAGCTGAGGAAAACATGGGCTTTCGATAGTATGCGCACAAAAGGTAAGATTATAAGGTGGAATGATGGCTTCAGACTTCACTGTTAATCAAAACTTAGGGGTCTATGAAAAAATACACAGCTGATTACTTTTCTCATTGAAACTTAAATTTTACAAAATGGAGAGTGTCTGAAGTCTTAAATTTATTTGGCAATCATTCGTTTGTGCATTCACCATCGATGCCTATTTACATGTACTGCAGCTTATAACCCCGTCACTAGTTTAATATTTGGATGAGAACCTTGGTGGTTGAAAAGTACGTGACTACAACACTGCCAACTAGCCAAGGTCGCTGTTGTATTTTCCCTTGCCATGCTACTATGAAAGCTCTGCCCTCTGCCTTCACAGGACGTGCGGAGAGGTGGTTTCGGCGGTGGTGCTTAAGTGCCTCAACTCCTCGAGGACGAAGACCCGAGAGAAAGCATCGGAGATCATCATGGTGTACATTGAACTGGAGAAGCAGGAAGTAGTCATGGTGGGTTGTGGGTCGAGATAGGATGGACAGAAAAACCAAAGACCTGTTTTTTTGTGTTTTAGCAGGGCTCCCGTGGTCATAGAAGATCCTGGAAAATCCCGGGAAAAATCCTGGAAAGTTGTGGAAGAGTCATTTGAAAGTCAGGGAAATCAAGATAGCATAAGGTTTAGTTTTGACAGGCTGCTTTTTATGCAGTAATGGAATAATTTAAATTTACAGACTTTCCTTGTCAGGTTGTAATAATGGCTGTGGCAGTCTTCCAGCTCGTAATGCCAAATACCGTTTCTCTGGATTGGAAAATGACATTGAATGTCAGAAAATCGTCATATTTACTGTCCTGGAAAATCTGGAAAACGTCATGGAATTTGGTTTTCAGATTTCTGTGGGAACCCTGTGTAAGTCTGAACAGTGTACTTGAGAAAGCTGCACTAACTACACTGTGCAGCAGAGTATTGGATATGCTCCGCTGAGGCATGAAGACACTGTTGCCTGCTTCTGTTTTGTCATTTATAAGTCAAACCGGCCCCGTTTTAAGCAAATTGGCCACATTATAAGCAAACCTGCTCCTATTCTAAGCGCAATCGTCTGATAGCATTTGCAAATTCAGCTTCCATTTTGAGTTAAATTTTGTCTCTGAAGAAAGCAGTATCTCTCTGCTATGCTTACTATTTCCAACCCCCGTTGCAATGGTGGGAGGCACTGCCAGAGATTCGGTATGCCTAGATGTGCAGTGATGTTGTTCCGGGGCTCCTGTATGGTTCCTGTTTGGTTCCTGTTAGAAGCAGCTGCTTTTAACTCTGAACAGTTCAACAGACTGCATTTATGTCCCTGCACAGAGGCTCAATTGTCAGGGTCTGGCATGAAGAAAAGTACAGGGTTGCGGCAAATTGCCATGGTTTGCTGTTTGATTCAGTCTCATTGTGTTAAGCGCTTTTTGTCCATGAACTGAACAATTAGGAATGGGAAATTTGATGTAGAGAGCTAGTTTTTCTCCTTTTCTTAGATAAAAGTTGAAGCTATGCACGGTGGAAGTACTAAGTAAGGTAGGCTTGCAGTTGCACCGTCTACAAGAAAATATGTCTTTTATGAGTGTGTGGTTTTAAGAAGATCTGATGTTGGACACTTGACGTTCCGAACAGTATGCTGTGTTCATACTGTTCGGAACGTTGAGTGTCCACCATCGGTTTTCCTTAGAACCACACACTCACAAAAGAGATATTTTCTTATACATGGTGCAACCGCAAGCCTACCTAACTCACCTTTTCTTGTAAGGCTTCAGCACATCAGTCATAAGAGCAGGTCCACTGTTGTAAAGAGTAAAATAACTGTCACTCGTATGCCATTGCCTGCATCTAATTCAAAAGGTCCAACTCGACCCTTTCCACTACAGGAGGAGCTGCTCAAAGGCTTCACCAACAAACAGCCCAAGATCGTGACGGCCTGCTGCCAGCTGATCCGCGAGGCCATCCGGGACTTTGGCTCCAAGGTGATCGCCCTCAAGCCGGTGGTCAAGGCCTTCCCCAAGCTGCTGGAGCATAGCGACAAGTCGGTCCGGGAGGAGGCCAAGAGTCTGGCTGTGGAGCTGTACCGCTGGATCAGCAATGCCCTGAAGCCCTGTCTGTCCAACATCAAGCCTGTGCAGGTACCTCTTACAAACACCTCTCTCGTCCCACTCCAAGTCTG
>NW_019091400.1:95906-116750 GCF_001949145.1 Acanthaster planci
CAAAATGAACTTGGAGCACTCATTTTTCTTCCCTTGGTATTGCAGTCAGATGCTGCCAAGCCAGGCGCAAAGAAAGGGGCCAAGAAGAAGGCATTACCTAGCGACGGTGCCAGAGAAATGGAGTCCGAGCCGCTGCTCTCGGTAAAGTGGACAATCGCTTTCAGTAGAAATGTCATTAGTTTTTTGTTATTTCTCAGGTTTGTGTATCAGGACAAAGACAACCATCATAAAACAGGACATGGAAAATTACAAAATACGCCGTACAAAATGGTATTACACCCCTGAGGGACTGCCAAGAAGCGTACTTAATCACTATCGTGATGTCTGCATGTCAATTTCTGCCCCGCTTGCTCTCGCTTCCGTAGGAGGAAGATGTTCTGGAGAGAGCGACGGCGGTCTTGTCTGCTCCCGTCATACAGCAGCTGGAGAGCGCAAACTGGAAAGAGAGACTAGCAGCTATGGAGGAGTTCACGACGGTCAGTGCTCGTACTTCGAGATAGTTTGAGAAAAAAGTTAACCGACCATCTATTGATTCCTTTAAATTATTGTCTGATTTTGCCTTTCACAGAAAGTTCACAACATGGACAAAGAGAGCATCAATACGCAAGTGCTGATCCGAATCATGTGCAGAAAACCAGGTTGGAAGGAAGCCAATTTTCAGGTCAGTAAAATTGCAAAGGCCAAATTTTATATCGGTTCCCGTGGTGATTGAAAATCTTGAAAAGAGTTGTCCTGGAAAGTCACAAAGTCATGGAAAAAATAAGAAAAAAGGATGTTATGGAACAGTCATGGAGAACGCGTGGAAAGTTCAGGGGAAATGGGATGTCCTTGAATCCTGTTTTCAGAGGGGAAAAAGCTATGGGGAAACATCCTTGAAACTAAGATCATGCAAGGTTGCCCCAGAGGCATTTTTTTTTTCAGGTTTGCAAAAATTTGGCCGACTAGCCACGATTTGCTACTGAGCGAATGTCAAGTAGACGACTGGAGGAAATTTTTCATCATCAAGCCATTCCTGTCTTCACAAAAACCATCATTTTGATTAATAAACACTGATAATAAAAAAAAAAATCTTTGAATCCTCAACCGAGACAAATGAACATAGGAAACAGTTCAAGTTCCCAGCGCGTAGCCCAGTTGGCAAATAGAATTTTGTCTACTGTTTACCCCAAAATGCACGGGGGGAAAAAGGCCTCTCCACGGCTACCTCTTGGTGGCACACTGCAGTGTAAATCGCCCTTTTCAAATTGATTATGTTTGTGGGAAACTAGGCTCTGCCAGTCTCAAGCAGGCCCGTTTTTTCTCTCTGATATTTCCGCAGGTGCTGAATTCCAAAGTCAGTATGGTGGGCATCCTGGCCGAGAAGGCGCGCTTCTCCCGCCGGACAGCCAGCTGCGTCATCGGGGGCCTGGTGGACAAGATCGGCGACATCAAATCGGGGGCAAAGGTCAGGGAGTCCATGACGGCAGTAGCCGAGGCCACACAACTGGGATACATCGCCGATGAGGTGAGATAGGGGTATCTGGAAATACCCGCCAGACTTCTTTTTGAGGCAAGTCTAGCCTGTCGCGTTGTACATGCAGTTCTAGTATGTAGACACAAAACTCCTTACTATCTGGTTAATAAATGTGACGTCTCATCAGTTTAAACCACACCCACTCTACATAGAGTTGCATGGAACCGGAGGTTAACGCGTAACATGAGTGCTCATCTGAGGGAAACTTGCAATCAGTGGTGCATGCGCATGTATGACAAAGTCACCCAGGAACCGGATAATCCATCAACATCTGACAGAATAGTAATAAAAATGCTTCAGTCGTGTATTAGTAAAATTGACTCAGCCTGTGAAGTACAGAAAAATAAACTTGATTCGGAATATCAGAACCCGTGTAGGTACCACAGCTAATGCACGATGGCCTTGATTTGTTGATGCTGTCCACTCATGTGTGCCTTTGTCACCCTGTAGATGGTGAGTTACGCCTTCAATGAGCAGAAGAACCCCAAGAACCAGGCTGAGACGCTCAACTGGCTGTCACAGGCAATCCAAGAATTTGGTTTCACCACGTAAGCACCAAAAGAAAGGAAAAATTAGAGAAAATAAATCCACATCTGTGCTGCTTTAACAGAATTTACCTTGAGCCCTAACTCCTTTGATGCTTTTTCTGGAACCCTCTTGAATCCTCAGAAAAACGACCTACCTAACTCACTACCTAGCCATGATACTTAATCGTTGAGGGCTTTCACGCCCTTGGTGAGGTGATTTTTTTTTTTCCAAACACGCTTTAAGTTTCTCTTGTTTTGAACTTTTAAACATTTTTTGGGTCTTGGTTCATTGCTTTTCCAGATTGAACGTGAAGCCACTGATCCCGTTCATCAAGAAGGCCTTGGCGGCCGTCAACCCCCAGGTCCGGACTGCGGCCATCTCATTGATAGGGGTCATGTATATGTACATGGGCGGGGTGCTGCGCTCCCTGTTTGAGAGCGAGAAGGCCGCGTTGCTGGCACAGATCGATGCCGAGTTTGAGAAGGTCAGTCGAATCATGGACCATTTACCCAGGGATGTGCAACTTAAGCTCAGAGCTGGTTCAGTGTGTGTTACAGCCGGCACAATATCAAAGCAGAAATTAAGTTGGATTGTGTAACACTTTCTCTAATAATAAAACATATATTCCTGTCTACCACGTTGTTTTCATGTAATATTTTAAGTCGGTACACCCTTTCTAAAAATATGCTTTACAAGATATTTCATCCTATACATTCTCAGAAAAGTTTACCACAAAATTGGGGATTTTGCCTCATGAAAACTTTGTTTCTCCTTGAAATCGATAAATGAAGATTTATTCGTCAAAACGAATAGATTTAAGCATCGCGTCGGCGGGTCATCTTGGCATAACCATGGCTGCGTAGTACATGCTGCAACGAGTGTCATGTGGTCACGAGTTTTTTCGAGAAAGTTGAGAGCGCCTGCGGGGGTAATAACAATCCATAACACGCATGGAACCAAGGTCGCACATGTGTTTGCACTGGGGCCGCTCGCGGTTACACATCCTTGGGTAAATGGTCCGTGGTCGAATGCTCACAACATAGTCACTCTAGCTCCAAATGAAAGTTTTATTGAGTCTTAAAAGAAGTTCAAGTTAAAGGTAACGGGAGATCATATCAAGTATGCATGGCCACATGGACACTAGTCCACACTGAGATTGCCTGAACGCAGCCCCCAAAAATAGCTCACATGCATCATTCTTATGACCTATGAGATAAGGTCCATTCATGTGAATAACTGCCCAACATGCTACATTAAACTACATTGAAACCTTTATACTTGCTTGAGTGCCAGGCCAGTCAGACTGCAGTGGAGGTCTTACCAGTGCTGCATTCCGTTGGTTGTCCCGTTCTTATTTACTCTGGGATTCTTGGGACTCTCTTCAAAACATCTCAGGTCTGAGGTATTTTTGTTTCAATCAACAGTGTTTCTAATTGAAATGTCAACTTTGTTTGCACAGGTGGCGGGCAACCAGCCACCAGCCCCCTTCAGGGGTATCAAGTCCAAGGTGCCGGGCTCCGGTAACGCGATGGAAGACGAAGAGGAAGATGAGGGTGCGGAGGAGGAAGCGGGTGGGGCCGGAGCCGGCGGAATGAACCTGGCAGACCTCGTCCCCAGGACGGACATCTCAGGACAGATCACCCCGGCACTGATCGAGGAGCTTGCTGACTCCAAATGGAAGATCAGAGGAGAGGCTCTTGAAAAGGTAAGGTGTGGGAAAAACAGTGCGGGTGACAGCAGATGCAATTGGTCACCTTTATGATGGTTTGGAAGAACTTTTGACAAGTGAATTAACATCTCCCCAATGCAAAAATACATCTTGAAAATAGTTTGCAGTACCCGCTGCTTCATTTGACTCGGACCGGCCAGCCGACCCCAGCAAGCTCGGTGGTCGATTTGTTAAGACATCTGCACTAGTAAGCAGGAGGTCGTGGGTTCGAGTCCCACCCGAGTAAGCTTATGAGGTTTTTTTGCAAGCTCTTGGACAAGCACTGAGAATACAGTGCTTTTTAATATACGTTGGGTAAGGGCAAAACCTGCTATATATAATTGACAAGTGACCAATCGTGTTATTCGTTGGATGTTTTGGTTTGATTTGCCTACTGTCTCTTATACCGCATATTTGATTTGCTGACTGTCCAAGCGGTTATGGTAAAATAAAACTTGATGACTCGTATGTTTTGTAGAATTTGGGTAGTTGACAGTCCTTTAACCCTCACCGCCTAGGCCCTTTTGGCTAGGATACACCCTCAAATTCTTCAAAATCCTCCAAGAGCACCCATGAAAAAAATTAGATACAGCCTCAGTCCTTCAAAATCCTCTGATATTTCTTAAATATGTTCTGTGAAGGGGAGCCCACTGCCTCAACCCTTTTAAATCCTCCAGTAATTCCTTTCATTATGTTGAGGCAGTGTGAATGGTATTCTGGAGCAGTATGGAGGGTCTAACATATAATGTGGGCATGATTTTACGTATGGCTGAACATAAACAACACAAGGTCTCACCCACAACCTTGAGACAATGCATCCTTTGCAATCAGGAATGCAACTTTGCCATGCAACCTCAATCCTTTAGAATCCTCCCAAACCGCCCGGAGGATTTGGAAGGATTGAGGATGGTTAGGGTTAAAGATCAGTTTTGAGAAATTTGAATGGCCAATTTTCACCTGCTTTGCCACTAAGAATCTGCTTTTGCATGGGCATGGCTTTAAATTGTTGTACGGCGCTCTATAGGCACTGGTTATCAGAAGTGACTGGAATATTTAGCATTTTTACTGATTAAAGTCAGAATTTGTTCTCAGGGCTCATTTGACAACGTGGAAAGTTGTATTTTTGCTGTTGTGTTGAAGAACTCTCTCATTGGTAAATTTGCAGGTCACAACAATTCTAGCAGAGGCGAAGCACATCACGCCAAACTTGGGTGAGCTGGCCGGAGCGCTGAAGGCGAGACTGGGAGACTCCAACAAATTACTGGTGAGTCATGAAAGAAGTTCAACAATTACCAATCTTGAATAGCCCCGTATTATTGATTGGAGACCTACTTCTGGCCTGCATCACAAAATGCCAGTACACAGAATTTGTGCCTTTCCTCTCTTGAAAGTTATTTGGAGTTCATACTTCAAAAACAAGTGCAGAGTGTGTTTCCTGAGTTAGAAATTGTATTGTCCCTCATTATTTCAAAAGTCGTAGTTCTCTCAAAGTTGTTTGAAACTCAACCCGACCTTTTCGCTTGCTTCCGGTCACAGCAAACCACCACAGCCAATATCTGTGCGACAATAGCCAGCGCCATGGGTCCCCCAGTCAAAGCATACGTCACACGGCTAGCACCCGGACTCTTCCTTCTGACAGCTGATATGAAGGTTTGCAATTCCAACTTGTATGGGAATTTGTCCTCCACGTGTCTCTGCAGACACATATCCTATTAATTTCATTGTAAATCTAGCATAACTTAATCTACTGTTTGAGTCGTGTTCCAGGTTTAATACATTCACTGTTCACTTAAACATCTGTATTATTTTTACAGGGTTTATGGGGGGGGGAAATCAACCTGGTGTGTCAAGCATGGCATTATTTGTGGTTGTGACAGTGTCATGATCAGATGATTTCATTTTGTTCATTCTGTCTCCCCAGCCGACTGTGAGGGCAGCAGCCATTGCAGCACTGAACGCATTCGAGGAGCACGTTGGTCTGGCTCCATTCATTGAAGACGAGATCCTGAGCACGGCGCTGAATGTGGACAAGCCATTCCTGAGAATGGAGGTGAGATGCCGGCATATGCTGCAAGTGCATTTGAAATGTTACTTTTATCGGTATAGATACATGTCAATGGAAGATGTGGGCACCGTGCACGTTGTCTCAACACAGGGTTTTTCAGCAGTGAACCTGACAGTTTTTCTCAAATCTATAAAAACCTTTGAAATGGACAGGGTCGGCAAAAGATCCGTTTTTGTTCGATCGTGTTACATTCCATTGAAGGAGCACGGAAATGAGTGCATCAATGAGCAAAATACAAATGATGATCAGCGATACCGCCTTAGAAGGGAACTCATTGCTAGGTGAGCCCACCAAGCCCGCACTTGAAAGCATGCACACCCTTCTTGTTGACTTTGAAACGGTTGATCCTCCGCCGCAGATCTTCGGCTTTCTGGCAGAGAAGCTGGCCAAGTACCGCACCCTGCCCTCCGACCTGGCCCTCTCCGTGCCCGTTCTCTTTGCCGCCTTGGAGGACCGGAATGGTGATGTCCGCAAGCAGGCCCAGGCCGCCCTGCCGCTCTTCATGATGCACCTGGACTACAACAAGATGGTCAAGATGACCGGCAAGCTCAAGGTGCGTTCCTGGAAATCCCGATGAGCACAAACAAGACCATGCGAACCCAAATTTGTAGAGCCACTAAAAAATTTGCAAAGCAACAGGAATATTTGCTTGGCCAATGTACAGTACATTGCAGTTGAAAATTAACATTGAAATGGAATGGGAAACGTTGTGAAAAGGATTAGCTTTGACATGCACATTTGCATTGCATAGGGCTTGAAAATATTTTCCCAACTGTGTGAAAAAAAGTGACAATTTTTTTTCCCACTTCTGTGAAAACACATCAAAATGTTTGCCAACTGTTGTGCAAAGGCATTAAATCATCTTCCCACTTGTGTGAAAAGACATAAACAGTATTTTTCCACTTCTCTGAATAGACATGAACATTTTTATGCACTCTTGTGAAGAGACATGAAACTATATTTTCCCACTTGTGCGAAAAGGCATTAAAATGTTTTTCCACTTCTTTGAATAGACGTGAAAATGTTTTCCTACTCGTGTAAACAACCTGAAATATGAATATACGTCATTGCAAGGGCAAAACCCATAATTACAAAGTACCAGTGATTCATGCCGGTCCGTGCTCATGTGAAAATGATCTGTTCTGACAGGAAACACATGTACAGTTGCGAGAAGATTGATGTACAGTCATTTGCAAAGGTTTAAGACCACCTTGAATTTTATTGGTATTTCTTTCACTGGACCTGCATTACATTGTCTCACTGAATGATTACTTAACATGATTTTACAGTGGTGCATAACATCAGTGTAGTGCTATATACCCATTGGAATGAAATTTTTTGCAAAGTCAGGTTTTGTATGACATTTTGTCTGCAAGGCAGCATGGGTAAAAAAAAAGCCAGTCTAAGCAATCAGAAATAAGGGAGGGCACACTGAATATTAGACTGTTAACATGTCAAATCATGGAAATATAGTCACAAATGTTCAACCACAGTACCAAGGTTACATATTGAAAATAAACATAAGTTGCCATGATTGATTGGTTTCAGTTCGGTTTTCCTTCAGATTAATGCATTTTCTATGGCTGGTCCTAAACTTTTGCAAATGACTGTAGAAAGAAACAATGGTGTCATTGAGACAAAACGTCTGTGTGATATCAAGTCTTTCATATTCAAGTAATCCCTTCTTTTTTTCTGACAGCCATCTTCCAAGACAAACGTGTGCGCCATCATGGAGAAACAGAGACCAAATATCCCTGAGAAGCCCGGGAAACCTGCCGGCGCCGGAAAAGCCAGCAAGAAGAAGAAGCAGGCCATTGAGGAGGCCTCTCCAATATCGGAGGAGGAAGTGGAGAAACCGGCGGCGAAGGGGAAACGACCAAAGAGTGCGCCGGCTAAGGTATGCTCTATTCTTTGTATTGTTAGGTATGGATCGATTGTCTGACATTTAATAAAATTGAATCTTCAGTGTTCTCTCAAGATGTAATATAATTTTCTTGCATCCGGGAGATGTTAAGTTTTGCCCTATGAATATGCATCGGTGTAAAGGCAAATGCCCATCGTTAAAACTTCGGCGTTTCTGTTTGTCACATTCTCCATTTTCCCAAACTCAACCCGAATCCTCCAAGATTTTAATACCAGAACTTCTTGCCAGTGGGACAAGTACTGTACCACTGACTCCACTGACTCCACTGACTCCACGGTTTAAGAGTGCAAAAGATTTGTCATTGGTTGTCCTGTACAGTGTGGAATTTTCCAGGATTCTAAGACGTCCTTATGAAAATATCTCAGGGTCTGGCTCGATGTGTTGTGGATCATTTTTGTTGTGAATTATCCTGTTTCTTTTTCCCACGCTGTCTTTTCTTTACTTTCCTTGGCTCAATTTTTGTGCGTGCTGTTGCTGCATGTTTTTATGTCACTGTTGTATTTGGATTTTCCAGTCTGCAGTTTTGTAGTTTTGAGTTGTTTCCTTTATCCAATCTAGGAATAGAGCCTTATAGTGCTACGGATGTGTGTCTTGACTGACTAGGGATACACGTGCGGGGTTGTAATCAGCATTTGATTATTGGCTGCCCTGAATTGGCCAAGAAGATATAGCGAAGTTTTTTTTTTGTTTTTTTCAAAGAATTGTGTCAGAATGTGATGGCTGTCCAGAATGACCCTCAGGTTGTCTAAATGCTCAGACGCCCTCGTCACTGTATCATTTCTGTACACCTGTTGGGTCGTTTGAGATCTAGCTTACTGCTCATAGGCCAATTCATATTCAGTGCAAAAGAGCCAGTGTGAATTAGAAGTTTCAATTCGAACAAATTCTACTGCAAACGTTTCGTGATTCCAAACTTGCTTTATTTTCGTGTTTCACCTGAAGTGTGGATGTGCCTTTGCTTGCTGTGAATGTTTTCCTCGAGAAGGAAAGAACGTTAACGACTGTAATATTTTAATTTCTTTTAAATTTAAAAACATTTTTGTTGGTAATTATTGGTAGATCAGTGTTCTTATGTCTTTTGTGCACTTTGTGTACTCATCGTTTTCCCTTTCATTCAGCCCGACACGAGCTCGGTCAGTAGTTCAGCCTCCTCCACCAGCGAACCAGTCGCCAACAATGCCCCCAGTGCCCCTAGCACTGGAGCAAAGAAAGGCAAACAGCCGGCCCCGGCGGCTGCCAAGGGAAAGGTAGACCACCATTTTGTTCCCCGGTGGGATACTAATACAAGAAACTGGAACAAAATCCTAACCAATGCATGACAAGCCTTTCTCTGATTGTGTTACTTTGGTCATTCCTGGTCCGTTTTGCATGTTCTCTTTCGGATGCACAAGTACATGTATGTAATAATTGCTAGAAATGTGCATGTTTGCATAAATAGTCAATACCTGATGTAGCGGACATCAAGCTTACCTGTGCATTATTCATTTCTTCATGCAGTATCTGGGTCACTCTATAAATTTGGGGTCCAAAAGTGGGACAGTTTTGTGTCCCCGTTGCACCTGATCTCTGTAATTTGACATGGAAATTGATTTCAAATGTTTGATTTGTTTGGCAGATAATTTGCGTGAATTCAGTACTCTTGGAAATGAGAAACCGTATCTGGACTTGCAAAATGTCCCTGTCAGATTTGACAGGGACACAAAAACAAATGGACCCCTAAGTTATAGAATGACCCATCTGTGAACACAAGCAAGGTGAAAATCAGGCCCATGTCTGGAAGTTGTGGCTGTCAGAGACATGTACGCCTATGGAAGCCCCTGGCTAACCACTGCCCTTAATTTCCCCATAAGCCGGTATGGATAACCCTAGCTGCAGCCGGCTGGTTTGGCCTCAGCTGTGCAGAGTCTGCACCCTACGCACATGAACCAAGCGCATGATGACACGCCTGACCCGACGCACATACCCCATTGTCCTACATGCAGTAAAAAAGCACAGCGCCGCACGCAGTGTTTACACTAGGCAAGCCCTCACAGCTTTGTAAGTGGCAAAATGTTATGAGAAAAATTCAGAACCAACACCCAATATTGCATCAGAGTGATAAAAAACAGCTGCACCTAACTACGGTATAATGCCATTTGATAAAGAATTCAAGGTTTGCTTGTAATGTGCAAAGGAGCCTCGCTGTCGAGTTTACCATGCACAAGGTACCGGTACACGTTCAGTTCAGTTGCTTACAGCATGCTCGCGTTGGGTAGTTCTGGCAGACTGCAAGGAAACTACGCGGTCACATAGCGCTCTGGAGCCCTCTGACTGGACCCGACACCCCCAGTTGCACTGTCACACATTCATTCTTTAGAGGGAGCCATCTCCTGTTAATTTTTTATGCCTGTCCCTGCACCGAGTCCACTAAGCACAGCATGGTTCATCCGTGGGGGGAAGTTTAACCAAATTAACAGCCTGTCTGAGTCGGCCTATATTAACCCCCTCCCCCGCTGCTTTGGGGGAGGAGGGGAGGGGGTAGTACCCAATTTACCGGCACCTCATCCCCAGGACCAAAACCCTGCACTTCTCTCCCGTGGAGCCCACACTACGTTTGTTTAATCCACTAAATCCGCTTTCCCTAGCCACTAAATGACCGACCATATTTATTTTCTAACCACAATGCAACACAAACGGTCGGTGCCACTAGAGCAGAACTTTCCAACGTTCGGTTTTCAAAGATTCTAATTTCCATCGTTTTAAGTTGCAAAGATCGTAAGATACGTGTAGTTGTGAATTGACACTTATATTACTCAATCCAGGTAATAGTTTGCAGTGTTTTTTGGTACTAGTGCTAGTTCTAGTACTAGTGCTAATGCATGTGCTCATACATTTTTTCTCTTTGATACTTAAGCCTGGTTTCCATATTGACGTGAGAAACGCAGAGAGCAATGCAATCAAGATGCAAACTGCAACGCAGACGAATGGAAACATGTCAAATGGAAGTGTCCCCACAAAGGCAAACCAGCCCCGGACGGATCGGCAAAGTTGAGCTCGGTTCAACTTTGCCGACTGCGTCAAGTCGTTGAGTAGGCCTATACGAACACGCACGCTGGCATGAAGAGCGTGCAACGATGTCTCTCTCAATTAGTACCACTCATTTTATCCATTTTCTCCCTATTACTAGCATGTGCAGCCCCAATCATCAACAAAATAGCTGACCATTAACAAATTACATCAAACTGGAGTATCAGTTTGGCTTTAAGAGGCAACATTGCTAACTAAAAATTTTCTGAGTTTCAGACGCCATTTTATTTAATTATTTGGTTAAATGACCTTGCACAGTGTCTTGCGGACCATCTGTGTTACAAACAACAATATGGAAACCAGGCTTTAAACTCATGAAAATGTACTCGAATTCAACATTGGTACAATTGTGCATCTTTACTTGTATTTTATACTGATCTAAGAGGGTTAAATGATAGTTACACTCTTATAGAGCTGCCAACCAGTACGATTTTATCGTATTTTGTACGATTTTTCAGTGACAATACGACACTACGATTTTTTTTTAAATAAAATAGGATTTACAAAAAAATAAGCTTTGTAGTTATTTTAGATTTTTACCTATTGTTTGGCTTGAAAATTGTCCTGGGGACAGATGGCCAGGTAGGTACATGTAGATGAGACAGTGGTCCCTTCTGCCTGCAGACTAGTAATGAAGTTGTCTCTCTTCGACCTGCGGTCAAGGGTCAATGCAGCTACTCTTGGTCAGGGTGTTCAGCTTTACGTTAGGACATGCACACTTACAGTGACCAGCTACGTAACCACCCTTGATGGACAGGTCCTAAATTAGCGACTAGACTAGATCGGCCAAAGGTCTTGATCTCACTTGCTTGAAGTAAATGTTTTTTTTTTCCTTTGTTACCGCATCTTGCGCGAGGGCTGTGTAAATTTTGAATACTTTGCACACCACAGACAAAATAGAATGTTGAGCATTTTCAACAGCAAATACACAAATATGAGAATGTCAGGATGGTAGGCCTATCACTTTTTCAACAGTGGGAAAGACTTCGTAACTGAAACCCAGGTTTCACTGGCGTAAATCAAGATGCCTTGGTACTGCTTGATGCTAATCGTCAACAGTGTCGACGCTTAGCACATATGGCAACAGTGCTTTATGCGTTGCATGTGCTCGTGACGGCTTTTCTTCCGATTGTGGTTCAACAAGAAATTCGTCTTTAGCAGCTCCCTCAAGTCGGGCCTTCATTGTCGTGGGAGTCAATTCATGTTCATTTTCTCAAGGGTACCCCGTCAGCACTGCCAACCGTGGAAAGCTAGTTAACGAAGTCAACAGGAACCTCTGCATTCCGGTGTCCTTTCATCAAGAGAAGCACTGAGCATGTGCTGTTTAGTTCCAGTGAAGGTTGATTTCTGCATATTAAGCCTGTTTTTGCTTTGTCGGCAATATTTCCTTTCTCAGAGTGGCAAGACGACCAAGCGAGGCAAGGGAGACGAGGAGGAAACAGGGCCAGCGCTGATCATGAACAACGGCAAAGACAAGCGAATCAAAGATGAACAAGACCTCAAGGTAAAGCCTTCCTCACGAGAATACCCTGTGACATCTGTGGATTAGTTTACATTTCATGTTTTGGGCCACTTGTGGAAAGGTCATCGGAACGTGATTTGATGCAAAAGCCGTGTTGGTTTTTTGAGCACAGAAAATCCCCCCCCCCAAAAAAAACAGGTGATTAGCTAAAGTGCTGTACAAAGTTTATTACTCGAGACTTGTCTTTTGCTTTGTTTTGCTGAACACAAACATTTTCCCTGCAGCGTTTTCTGCTCAACAAGTTTTCAAGAACTCATTCCTGTCTGAAGTTTGCAAGTTCAGCCTCTGTTTCAGAAACCCCATAATGTCTTTTTCTCTCCGCTTGGCGCAGGTGCTCAAGTGGAATTTCACCACGCCCAGGGCGGAGTACATCGACCAACTCAAGGACCAGATGCAGGCCTGCGTCAGCAAGTCCATGATAGCGCAGCTCTTCCACAGTGACTTCAAGTACCACATACAGGCCCTCAGCACTCTCACGGAGGTAAGAGACAGTCTCTTGAGCTGAAGCACCCTTGTTGTCGGTTGAAAAGAGCTGTGTTGGTAGGGAATGCTCATTTGGTTTGTAGCGACACGACCATAACACATGCATTTCAGAATCGTTTGTGAACCGGCAAAGTGCAGTCCCCACCAAAGGAGCCTCTGTTGCCAGAAGATTGAACCCTCTCTTGGTCCATCTTTCGGCTCATCCAAACGTGTTTGTTGGGTTTGCCTTCTCAATGTGCTTGTTGGCATTTGGTGAAGAGTTGTGTTACCCTTTGCCTGAAAAACTTTATTACTGTTCCAACAACCCTTAAAAAAGGACACTTTTTGTGAGGGTACAGGACTGAAAACGCCAGGAACCAAATTTGTCATTGTTGTAATAATCTGAAATCTTGGCAGATTTTAGTTCACTCTTTATTCCACGTTTTTATTTTACTAGGCTAGCCCCAGTTGTCTAAGAACTGTCTGAGGGGCCCTTGGATAAGGCTGAGAACTCCTTTTATAAGTGAAGTTCTTTGCTTTTGAGTCCAGCTGCCACAATATCCTGTAGTCTGGTTGGGTTTAGCAGCTATTTTCCCTTGTTAGCACTAGGCAGGACAGTTTGCAAAGAATGAAATGAGTAAAAAAAAAGCTCCACTGGCATTTCTGAGGACAAGCCTCCTATTAGGAAAACCTATGCCTGGTTCCAGTAAAACTTTGTAAAAAGCAGAAATGTACGACCTGTCGACCAAGGAATGATAATATCCTTATTTGAGGCATGTGATCTGACTCTCGTTCCGTCACGTGTCTAATTTTTTCCCCAACAGGAGATCATCAATCATCTAACACCTCAACTACACGCATCATCTTAAATATCTATCGGCCTGAAAAATCCTGGCTTGCATGTTTTGGGGGTTTTTCCTCACACCTGTGATTTTCAAACCAGGGGCCAATTTCATAGAGCTGCTTTAGCACAGAATTTGCTGAAGCACAAAAAAACCTTGCTTAATTTTAATAAACAAAGGTTATTAGCTCAAACTCTATCTGATTGTCATGCTAACCAAAAGACAGGTAAGTACCATTCTAAAACAACATTCATCACAAGAGATATTGGCTGGTAACCTGATTTGTCAAGCAAGGTTTTTTCACGCTTGAACAAATTTTTTTGCTCAAGCACCGCTATGAAATTGGCCCCAGGATTAATAACAAGCTGCATTTCTACTCTTCCCGCCTTCTTCCTTCCTCCTCCCCCTCCCCCAGAATCTGGACATCTACAAGGATGCCACCATGGCTTCCCTGGACGTGCTGCTCAAGTACCTGACCATTCGGTTCTTTGACACCAACACCAGCATCATCATGAAGGTGCTGCAGTACCTCAAGGCCGTCTTCACCTACATGGCGGAGGAAGACCTCAGCCTGCGGGAGCACGAGGCCTCCTCCTTCATTCCGTACCTCATCTCAAAGGTAAAAGGGGAAAGGAATCCACAAATTGAACCTTTGCAACCCTAAAAGAACTGGAGATGGACCCCCCTTCCAAGTTTTTAGCCAAAGGGTATCTGGGTGTCCTGTGGACATCTTGTAGGCTACTTTGGAGACCCAACTTTTGTTTAAAAGTATAAACTTCCAACAAATTTAGATGCACTGCGTTTCGCATTGAAGGCCAGTGTGACTCTCAAATTTCAAACAAGGCTTTCAAAAACAGTCGGGTACCATGAATGCATGATGATTGACACCATTGCTGTGTCCTAGTTGGCACAAGGGCCTCGGCAAAGATGGCCTCCCCAGCGTCCAAATCATTGTCTTTCCCCACAAAAAGAGTGAAAAAGAGTCCGGTACCATGAATGCAAGCGATTGACACCATTGCTTTCCTCTGTGTGGCACGGGGGCCCAGGCAAAGTGTCTCAGTGTCTAACTCATTGGTCCTCACTGATCACGCCAGGTTGGTGACAACAAAGAAAACATCCGCAAGGACGTGCGGGCGGTCATGCGACTCCTCACCAAAGTCTATCCATCCAGCAAGATGTTCGGGTTCATCATGGACGGACTCAAGTCCAAGAACTCCCGACAGAGAACAGGTAACGTGACTCTTAAGGCAAAAAGAAGCTTTTAAAGCTGGAGCTAGGTCGTTGTTGGAATTTTCATGGAAAATTCTGGGGAAAAGTTTGTGGACAGTTAGGGAAAACAATAGGGTGTCGTGGAATCCTGTCATCAGAGAAGAAAAAGTCATGGAAATCAAGATCATGCAAGGGCTAGTTTTGAAATAACGTAACAAATTAATGATAAATTTACAGGCTATTTCCTTGTCTGTCTATAGTAGTGGCTATGGCAGTCATCCAGTTCACAATACCAAACAACTTGTCTCTACAAATTTGCATTAAATGTCACGGAAATCATTATGTTTTTAGTCCTGGAAAGCCCCAGAATTTTATTTTCAGATTTCTGTGGGAGTCATGAATTGTGCTTTCGGGAGTGTTTTAATGCAAATTAAAATGTTTTTGTGCTTTGCCACGTATGCTTGCCTGTGTGGTTTTCCCACTCTTACAGGGTCCATTCTTTTGACGTCACAGTCGTGTTTTTTCCTACAAGAAGCTGCTAAAATTATTACTGGCCATCTGTAGAAAAGTAAACGAGCAGTTCTCAAAGGGGTAAAAATCCCACGCAGCTTTCAGGACACCAGCTGACAATGCAAGCATCACTACTTACTAAATGAAAATACAAACCCCTGTTCAAACTCAATGGGACAAATGTCGATTTTGAATGAATTCGGTTTTGAATGAATTCGAGATCAACATCAAAAAACCAATCAAAAGGTGATATTTCTGTAAACTGTGTCCGCCCATATATGTCGCAAGCAAAACGAGAGTGGTCTTTTTTATTCTCTGCTGCAGAGTGTCTTGAGGAACTGGGCTGCCTCATCGAGCTCTATGGCATCAACGTCTGCCAGCCCTCGCCCCCCAAGGCCGTCAAGGAGATCGCCGGCCAGATTGGTGACCGGGACAACAGCGTGCGCTCGGCTGCTCTCAACACGCTTGTCCAGGCCTACCAGACGGTGGGAGAGGACATCTACAAGTTTGTTGGCAATGTAAGGCGTGCTGCGTGTCTTGAATGACTTGGCCGTGACTGGAAATCACATGTATTCCCCGTGTAGGCATGTGCTGTTTCAGCCATAGCCATGTCCTTATTAGTTGGCTATGCTTCTCTTGTTCCTTGTAGCCCCTTTGGCAATAGTAATACAACTCCGCATATCGATTAAAGGGAACTGACTATTTTTCCTTCCAGCCTCAGTTTGGTTACATTACTTTGAATGGTAGAAAAGCAAGATGGCTGCCCCATAATAGAGATCTATGGAAGCTTCCAGCTAAGAGCTTCATGGGCATGTATTATATTCAGCTCTAGCCTCGACCAAGTTATGTTGCCAGGGCTGGAAATAGCACATGCCCTAGTGAGTACACGAAGCCACTACCCGATATGTTTGTATTTACCATAGACGCATGCGTACTTACCACGTTTAGCTAATCATACAGATGCAATTCATGTCTCCAGGTTTTGGTAGATCACTTCACATGGTCCTGTTATTCAATTCTTTTATGTGATAATCAATTTGAGTTACTGATATGTCATAAAGTCATTGTAAGATGTGTAACTCTGTCCTCGCATGCTCAAAAAGATCCATGTTTTTTGAAGTATGTTCATGAACAGAAAAATTCTTTTTAAATGCTAGTTGAGCGACAAGGACATGGGCATGTTAGAGGAACGCATCAAGCGCTCTGCTAAGAAGAACCCCTCTGCCCCAGCCCCCAAGGCAACCCCAGCTTCCGCCCAGCAGAAGGAGGACAGGAGCTCCCGAGCCGACCCAAAGAAGTCTGGACTCCCGTGAGTTGTGTCTGTGGCCTAACTTATATCAAAGTTACACCTAGACCACACTAAACTTTGGTTGACTTTGTCGCAAGACTGGGCCAAACACACATCACTTATAGCAACCTCGCACCAACTTTACACCAAATTTACACCACCCTAAAACCAACCCTACTTGCTTCTCGAGCTCATGCTAAAGATACATCAAATCAATTTCGTATCATTCCCAATACCAGGCCTTAACTCTGTCATGACACCAACCTGACACCAACCTTACACTGAACTCAAACCAAGTCGACATCAACTCTCCACCACAGAACTTACACAACCTTGGGCAAGTTGGATCAAGGACCATAGTTAACCATAGTTCGACTAACTGTGATCAAACACACACTTGTCAACAATGGTTGGACTAGTCTAGTCAACTATTCGCGACCGGCCTATAAAGGCTGGACCCTTGGTTGGTTGCCATAAACTGTTTTTAATAGCACAGTGCAGAGAGAACCAGTTATATCCAAACCCCGGAAAAACAGTATGTCACTAGTAAATGATCATTTTCACTTTTAATTTTGCCGTTTTGCCCTTCTTGTGGCCACCTTTTCTCCCCTTTGGCCTAAATGACCCAACAACAATCGACTAGGGTCATTTGCACTTCAACTTCACTGCACATGCATTAGTTACTAACCAACCAGTAGTTAACTAGTGGTCCTTGATGGAACTCGCTCCTCGACACAGGTTCTATACTCCACCAACATCCACGCTCATTCAACAGTCAACCACCATCCATTTCCCCTCCAAACATCCCCTAAAACTTGCTGGACTAAGTCCCAAGCTATCCCTGGTCCAAGTATACCTGACTCACTGTGGTAGCTGCCACCATCCTGTAGGTTTCTAACATGCAGATATTTGGGGTAGTTAGTTATGCACTGAGACATCCTCCACATAACTAATAGTCCTAGTGATTTGTGTAGTAACGGTCTGTATTGAAGATTGTATTGGTCGTGCATAGCAGTGTGTTTATATCTTGCTTCTGAATTTAGGTATTTAATTGATTAACATAGCAAGTCTCATTTTAACCTCCTTTCACCTCCATTACTTTGAATAGCCCCGGATGGAGGGATCAGTACAGGTAAACAGTCTAATGTTTCTGAGTGGCGGCCATCTTGGTTCCTTAAAATCCAAAGGGGCCAACTCCATGGAGTGCCAAGCCCTACAGATTTTGTTTTGCCAAAGATTTTGGATGAGATATATAGCCTGGTGCCTTTTGACAATTGCAAAGAGGTGTGTATCTGGCTTTTAGGGAACCAGACACAGGTGGCCGGCTTGTCTACAGGTAGTGTAGTGTACTGTACAGTCTAGTTTTTCTGTGTCTCTTCCTGCTAGCTGCAAAGCTTTTATTGATTTGCGGAATTTTGACTAGAAGCACATGGAATCAAAGCATGGAAAAGCAAAATATACGTCTTCCTTAGGGCATGTTCGGTTGGTGGAGACGGAATAAGGCCCAAATGTGCAGTCCATTGGCATGTATTTCTACTGCTTTTCTAGTGCAATTAAAGCGGACGACATACGTCAAATGCAAAATTTTGTTCTCTCTTCCATTTTCCTGCAATCATTCTGTGGTAACAGACAGACGTGTCATTTCTAACTCTTAAGTGACATTCTGGCAAGATCCATACGTGTTAATGTGCCCTAAAAAAGTGTAGCCGTGGACTGGATTTCTTGCTCTTGCATTTTGTGTCAGTGCTGAAAGATCCTTGCTGAAAAATTGCACTGAAAGGTCCTTACTGAAATATATTGTTTTTAACCTGAAATTTGGCCTAAAAATTGGTTGAAATTTAAATATATTAGTCCAAAAAAGTAGATGAATAAATAAAAGTACAATTGTAATCTATTTAAATACAGATTTCTTCCATGCTCACATTAATACTAAGAGGTTTTTCAAAACTGACATTGTTTGCTGTGATAGCCTTTTTGCACTGAGCCCAAGGTTTGTCAGTGTTGGCAATTTCCATCTGCGCCCAGTTTTTGATGCCGATAGTTTGGCCATGTCCAATTAATTTGGCTGCGGCTTACACACAACTCTGTGGTTTTAGCTGCATCCACTTCCCCTCGTGTCTCGTGTAATTTCAAGCTGCAGCCAAGTAATTGGGACACGGCCTTACTTTCAAAAGTGCTTTTGTCCACGTTTTATCTCTTGCTCTTTTGAGTTAGCTTTTAACATGAATAAATTTTTCTTTGGGGGAGGGGTCATACCAGCATGAGTTTGATTTTTTGCATTCTCTCAGGGACCCTGAATGACAAGGGACAATAGGGGTGCTGATTCACGAGGGTCCCCAGTTGATAATCGTGTACAAAATAAACAGGAGGTCTTCCAAAACAAAAGGGGGTCCCCCAATTGCAGGCCAATGCACACCTGTATGTGTAACGGGAGTGCACATTCAATGCAGTAGTAAAATTCCTTGTGGGAATCTCTGCAGTTATTGCAATTGTGGTTTTTGTTCCTGAGCAAGACAGTTAACTGTGTTTTGCCTCGGTGTGTCTTGGAATTAATGTGTGTTCCCTTGGGATGCCCATACGAGTGTGGGTGGGTGTGTACTTTATGTGCATGTAAACATAGATGTTTTCTAGTAGCTGTGCTCATCACGCTTAATGCTTTTATTTTTAATATCACATTTTTCAGGCTTAGTTAAAAGTGATAAAACGAAACATAAAAACAGCGTCATAATTGCAAATAACTGCAATGACTGAGCATACGACCATGCGCTATAATGACTACAGTTCCATCGACGCTTACTCTTAAATGCCTCCTGTCATTTAAATCACTCATCTTCCATCATTGCTTCTGTTTTTAGCCAGCTTTTGTGCCTAATAGAGAGTGTTATGACTTGTAGCTGCCTCATTTGTGTGCCGTCTGCTATGTGTTGTAACTGGTGTAGATTTTGCATGGTGGTACTTTCTTCAAATTTGTACACTCCTTGGTAATACGCTTACTTTCAAGACTTCAGACGCTCTAAATATTTTGACACCTTTTTGAACTGAGTGTTCCAATGCAAAATATGTCATTGCACAGTAGCCAGGGGCAAAAGGGTAGGCCAAAAACCTCTTTCGCTGTCCGTTCCGTGGCTTCAGGATGTGGGTGGCCCATTTGACCAAGCCAAATATTGGTCTGCTGCAATTTACACCACAGTTATTCAACTATTCACAATTTCTCGAAACCATTCACACCCTTTGATGCCTCTCATTCCTACCACCGTCTCCTTTTGTGTCTCGACAGGAACCCGACCAAATCCCAGCGGCCAGGCACGGCACCTTCAGGCGTCCGTAACGGCCCCACCAGCAACTACCCCAAGACATTCTCACTGGACCTAGACAAGCTGGGCCTGGAGCGGAGCGAGAGCGAGCCCGAGATGCCCAAGCTGCACGACACCAACGTGGACGAGATACTGGCCGAGCCCATCGTCATGCCCAAGAGAAGGTTCAGTTTTTTTTGCTGTCTCGTCAGCACTCAACCTGTATTCAATAGAGACTGTGACTTTTCTTTCAGTATGTAAGGATTGACTCATTGGGCGCATGTGACCAGCTTTCTGTGTTGTCTGACTGCCACAAAAGCTTAATGCCTCCTTAACCTTGAAAGAGCTGGAAATGTGGAATCTGCTCCCCCCCCAAACATTTCAGCAACCCCTTGTGGTCATTTTGATACCAGTTTTGTGAAAATCAGACATTCCGCTCTCGTCCAACGTGCATTTTTCCAAGATAAGTCATCCCAGAACCATACTTGTTCCATTGTGCACTAAAGGCACTCAGAAGCTTCAAATGACTTAAACATCAAAACCCTCTGTTGCATTGAATGTAAACTTCACATACTAGGTGTCTTTACATGCATGCTAGTTTCAAAACAATCATGCATGCCACAGCCGAGTTCTTTGCCTTAAAATAGTCCACAGTATCCCACAGGCATGCAACTTTTCCTCAGATCAGCAGATTTCCTCGGTTCTCACTTGACCCTCATGCCATTGAGAATTGAAAAACATTGTATAAAGTCCTGTAAAGATTGGAATTTCTGCTTGTCTTTTTTCAAGGTCCAGGTTGCACGCCTGACCCTGGTTCTCTGACTGTTAATTTTAGTTAGGCTTTTAAGTTGTCAACCCCTCCGTAGATATTTCATTTACCACTTCGGGCCGGGGCATTTTTCAACGTTGAGGAT
>NW_019091400.1:117001-162355 GCF_001949145.1 Acanthaster planci
CCTCTTCAATAGGGGCCAGATTAGCATGCAGCGGTTCTGTGTGGCTCATCGCTGCAGTGGTGGAGAGCTTTTGTCCCCGGTGGTAATCCGCTTGCTCTAAATACCCCAAACCTGGTATACGGTTTCAAAATAACGCTGGATTATCACCACTTTTGAGAGTGAAAAATGCCGGTCATGCCCAGCAGCCTGGTCTTTTGTTCGGAGTACGGTCTTTTGTTACAGGGCCCTGTTCGGAGACCCCGGCCACACATATAAACCATACGGCTCCGATTTCAGAGTCCCCGGCTGGTAGTGGTTAATCGTAGCACTCCTAGTCCAGAATCCTTCAAAATCCAGCAGGTTTTCGATGATTTTTGCAGGATTGAGGAAAAGTACAGCGAAGGTGCTATTTTTTTGTACAAGGGGGCTTGATCTGAATTTTCCTATGTTTTCCTGATCAGTGTAGGATATTGTAGGATTCTTGAGCATTTCCATTGAAATTTACCCAGGAGGTTATGTTTAGTCACCAGAGTGACTGCCGAAGAATTTCTTGCAAAGCTTCCTTAAACTTGCCCAAACTGTGTTTCTGCATACTGCAATGGCTGTTTGTGTCTACGAGACCGAAATTTTGGAAACAGCCATTCTCTGAGTTTTCTAAAGTCCCAACACTGCAGGAAATCCACGTTGTATCTGTGCCTAGGCCCTGGAACATCCACGAGGCCCACTGCTGGCAAGAGTTTGAACTGTGATTAAATTGTGTCGGCCATAAATGTGTTATTTTCTTTCTTTCTTTTTTACAGGCTTCAGAAGTCCCCCCTGCCCAACATCATGCAGCTTAATTTCATGATCTCCCAGGTTGCCAGCAACGACCTCTCAGTCAGCATCAAATCTTTAGCAAAGGTGAGATGGAATGAATAAGCTCCAAAGGGCAGCACCGTAGAAGATTGCCCATGTTGGTTCTTAGCAAATGCCATGAAACATTCAGGAAGTAAGGACATTGTCATAACTTCCAGGGGTAACAGATCTTCTCGCACCCAAGAATTTTTGGAACTTACAATATGTGAAGGTGTAAATCAGTGAAATAAGAAGGGAAAATTGAATTGGTTATGAAATAGCATTCGAAAAGCATATTCAAAGGTGTTTTGAGTAACCATAAGGCAGCTGACTGTGTATGCTCATCAGTGTGGCCAACACTTCTTTCCAAGGTTTTCCTTTTATTTTCCCTTTTGTAGTGTAACACGTATGTTTTGTTTCGGCTTTTGTGGGAACTTCGTGTGACCGCCTATTCAAATATTCAGTCGTCTGAAGGAAAATGTTCAATTATTTCAACTCACTCAGCCTCAATGAGCTTAGAATAGACTACAGGGTGTCTCAATGGGTCTCCTTGTTGTGTTCTGCCCAGCTCGACGAAGTCCTGAAGGAGCCGGAGCGCAACAAGATCTTGAAGGACCACGTGGACCAGCTACTGGTGGCCACGTCCTTACAGCTGCGCATGGCCTTCAGCAAGCACATGGGGGATGTTGCCTCATCCAAGGAGGTGGTCCTGATGTGCCGCTGCATGGTGGCCCTCCTCATGTCGGTGAGCATCGCACTTTAGAGCTTTCTTTTTTTTTTGTGGTTTGAAGTAGACTTCGTTGCGAATTTTGAATAGTCTTTGTTTATGAATGTTGAGTTTTTGCTTAAGAATATCACTTTTTTTGTGCTTGTGTTTAGTTGCCTTTGCCACAACGTAAAGTGTTGGCTAAATGTTTAAACGGTCTGGGAACATTTTCTAAACATTTTTCAAATTCAATGTTGATTCCCCCCCCCTTAATGCGTCTATACACCTTACTGATCATGGGCATCCATTAGCTGTTGTTCCAACTTCGACACTCCTTCCGGTTATAACGGTTCCATTGCCAGACTGTGTGGTCGAGTTCTGGTGGGTTTCTTGTTCTCACGCTCGAATGGCAGGAACACGACTCAAGAACACTGTTCTCGGAACAGGATCACACACCACCCCCTCGTCAGGGTTTCACAAGTACACACCGAAAAACTTGTGAGATTTTGATTTTTGAACAGCTGCAAACATGACAAAAAGTAGAGTGATGGCTTACAAAGCCAGAGACGATAGGACATCTTGCAAAAGTACCATTAATTATTCTCCATAACACAGAAGTGAATATTCCTGTTCAAACAGAAATGAATTCTGCCCTGTTATCCAAACATTAACTCTCAAATAATGTACATGGATGCCACCATGTCGCATGTTGTTTGTCACTAACTACCAGCGATAACCGGGTGTACATTCCCGGTATTCGAGCGGCTTACCCAAGAACAACAAATCCAGCTGTTAGTGAACATACGATAGCAAGCCGCCAGAACTCAGCCTGTGAGTGAGCATGGCTTCTTTTGAAATATTATCACTCTCGGGAACAGGATTGAAAGTGGGCGTGAGTGACTGTTATCTTGCCCCGGCTCATTCATGACTTCCTGTAGCAGACCGCACTCATGAATATTTAGATGTTCTGACTCATGAATATTGTATTTCCTCTGCCAGTTATTCCACAGTAGACCCCTGGCCCAGGAAGCCTCCAAGGATGTGCTGTGTGATCTCCTGAACGGCCTGATCACGGTGCTGCTTGATGACCGCCTCATGGCCTTCGAAGGAGGCCCTCAAGTGATGAGGTCTGTCAACGTTCTGCTTGTAAAGGTTGTGGAGAACGCCGATCACAGTAACACAATGGGGTAAGGGAAGTTTTCTCCATCTGTGATTTGTTTAAACCGTTTTCACGATTGGCTTGTCCGCCTTAAGCAGAAGCACCCCTTCATCGGTTGAATAGAGCTGTGCTGGTCGGGAGTAATAATTTTTTTGGTAGCGATGCGACTGTGATGCTTGCGCTTCCTCGTCATGTATATTAATTTTATGTATTACAATCTTTGTCATTTTAATATTTTGTGTAAGCTGTTCTTAAGTCAGCCTGCGGGCTGCTATGGACGGTCAAATAAACCATAAATGATAATAATAATATGTGAACCAACGATGTGCATTTAGTACCAAAGGAGACTCTGTTGCTAAAGAAATAGCGCCCTCACTTGGTCCAGCTCAAGGCCCATTACTGTACAGTCTTTATGGTCGAGTCCGGGCGGCCTGTTCTTGACACAGGTTTCTTGTTCTCGCGCTCAAACGGCGGCAACACGACTCAAGAATACTGTTTCGGAACAGGATCACCCACCACCTCCTCGTCAGGGTTTTACAGGAACACACGGAAAACTCGTGAGATTTTGATTTTTGAACAGCTGTAAAAAAATATACAAATGGCTTACAAAGCCGGAGACAATAAGAAGTTTTGCAAAATTTACATTGTTTTCCATAACACAGAAATGAATGTTCCTGTTCAAAAAGAAAAGAATTCATTCCAGTTATCCAAACTCTCAAATAACGTACATGTACACAAGCGCCGCTATGTTGCATGTTGCTTCTCACTAACTGCCAGCAATAACCAGTTGTACGTTCCCGGTGTTCAAGCGGCCGACCCACGAACAACAAATCGAGCTGTTAGTGAACAAACGAGAACAAGCCACCTGAACTCGGCCTATAGTTTTTGGAAATATATGTGATAGATGCTTCCACCAAAAATTAATATGTTCCTCCTTGAAATCAGGAAATGGGACTGTGTCTCAGAATTGACTGAATTTAACATTTGAAGAAAATTTTCAAAAACAAATGTTATCTAGTGTACCTGGCTAAAAAGTATAGGAAAGAAATATTGGCACACCATCCGCCCTGAGTTTGAAGTGCACCCCCAAGCAGCAAAAGAAAGACAGATGGTAGTAAGGTTTCTAAGGGGGTCTTTGCCCGCGTTCTGTGTGTGCGCAGAGACCTTACGTTAAGGAATAAATTTGTTCTCCGTGCTCAGCGTGCTCCGCTTCAAACGCGCCATTGATCTCCATTATAAATGCGTGCCTAGTGCATCTAGTACCAAAAAAACATGTCCTCTTTTGTTGTGCTCGGAGCTTATTGCCGGATACAATTAGACCACATTGAGGTGTCAGGAAACAGTTTCAGAGCATTTCTCTAAACGTGCAGCCGCTATTTACAGTGGTTTATTGCATGGTGGAAGATTTGGGGCGGACTCTGGAAGTGGGAGCTGGGGTTCATAAAAGACAGGTGGAACAGAGCTTGCTTTCTCTTTCACTCCTTGCAGTGCCCTGATCAAACTGTTGCAAGACTGTGCAGCCCGTGAAAGCAGCGCCCCGAAGTTTGTTCAACTCGTAATGAAGGTGAGTGTTTTACGTTACAATGCAAAGTACCCCAAAGGTTGCCATGTAAAGTGCAGCAAGAATATCTTTAACAAGCCACGACGGCAGAAATGACAGGGCACCAAATTCAGAGAACACTCCGAGGGGGTTGTTGTCCCTGTGTTTCCCTCCAGAGGTGTGTTCTCTGGTCCCAAGTGCTTTGTGGGTTTGTGCGCATTCCGTTGAAAATTGACTGTGCAGTTCTTAAAGGCATCCTCTGCATTCATGCATCCCCTTCTGTTTAGTGCCTGTGGCGCATGGTCCGCATGATGCCCAACATCATTGAGACGCTGAAGGTGGACCGAGTCCTGCTGGACCTGCACCAGTTCCTCAAGGCGTTCCCCTCCCACAGCTGGCGGGAAAGGGCAAGTGACACCCCGCTGCGCACCATCAAGACCATCCTGCACTCCATGGCCAAGATCCTCGGAGACAAGGTAACGTGACATTAATTCCCAGCAGGCTGGTCTTTTGTTCCGAGTACGGTCTTTTGTTACAAGGCCCTGTTCCCTTTGTCCGAGTTCGGAGACCCCGGCCACGCATATAAAGCATACGTGTCCGGATCCAGAATCCCCGGCAGGGAGTGGTTAAGAGTGGCCTAAAATATTGTTTTCCCTACTACGGTAACTCTTAACATTTCCCCTGATTTAGATTTTGAGCTACCAAACCCTGATCACGGATCCCGAGAACTCTGAGATGGACGGCTACCTGAAGAGGGTGCTCAAGAGCAACAGATTATCCCAGGGAAGCTTGTCGTCGGAGCCTGTCAATGGATCGGCTGAGCCAGAGAGAGTGAACGTGCAGGTATTGCTCAAATCCACTGACCGCCCTCTCCTGTCTGCTGCAGCATCGTTTGTGCAGTTCGTCTGTGCACTCTACGTAAACTATGGATTAATAAGAAAAATCAGTCTTGAGCGCAGACTATGCTTGGCACTCGTTCGATTGTCCACATACCAATCAAGCTCCAAGTTACGCAACAGTGAAGATTTTTTTTTTTCGAAAAATAAGATTTTTTAAGGTAAAATCACAGGATTTATGGTCACGTGAGGTTGGCAGCTTTGCAGTGCTATTTGTTTTTGTGTCGGCCTTTACAGAACGGGGCCAAGATGTCTCCCCGGAGGGCACCAACGAGAACCAACGACATCCTGGCCGAGATCTTCAAGAAAGTCGGCTCCAAGGAGAACACGAGAGAGGTGAGCTGTGGCTTGGTTGCAGTTTTCTATTTTGTTAGTGACGAGTTTGGGAATCGGAGGTTGCATCCGAATTACTTGGCTGCGGCTTGACATAACACACAACTCTGTGGGTAGTGGCTATAGCGGTTATCATAGACTCGTGTAGTTTAAAGCCGTAGGCAAGTGACGCTGAGATAGCCAGAGAACCTGTGTAATTTATTCCATGAAGCTGCTAAGCATTTCAATAAGTTAGGAGGGAAGCTCTCCGCAGCACCCCAAAAAAGCTTGTTACCTACTGAAATTTATGCGTTGCATGTGGGTTTTGGGCAGTTCCCCTCATAGTTTTGACCACCTAATGAACTTGCAAAGCATTGTTTTACTGCATATTGAGCTCAAGAAACTTGTTCCTACACTGTATCACTCACGCCAACTTCCTATCCCTGCTAAGCACTTAATTTCTGCTTGACAGCACATCTCTCCATTTTACAGAGACATTAAGCAATAAGGTTAACAGCGATGGGCATTCAACTTTCAGCTGCAGAATTAGTATTTGAATATGATGCTGCTGTGAAATAATCTTTAGAGTTTGATAAGTTTTTCTTATCGGCACAGACTTTCTACCGACATTTTGAGCAGCCACATCAAGCTGCTTTCAGATCTTAATCTCTTAATGCTACTCAGCGAAGAAATACAGCTTAGTACTAAAATATTATGTGCTGAGCAAAAATCAAGCAAGCACCAGTGACAAGAGATATCTCATGACATTCTGGTGGCGACTTTTTTTTGCTAAGAAGATAAATTATTTCTTGCTTAGCAAACTTTTGTAGTGAGCATTTTATGAAGCCAGTCCCTGGCTGCTGAGAATGATTGAGTTGCTGGTAAATAAGTGCTACCTTATTTCGTTCTTTCAGGGTTTGGCCGAGTTGTACGACTTCAAGCAGAAGTACCCTGAGGTGGACATTGACCCCTTCCTCAAGAAGACATCCCAGATATTCCAAAGCTACATCGAGCGCGGCCTGAAGAGCATCGCCGTGGAGAGACGGGAGAAGGGCCTTGTTACTGCACCGACGGTTCCCAAGCCGCAGAGCAGGGAGGAAACTGGTCAGTTCCCATGGGTACACCATATTGTCTAGCACATAGTTCTAGTCTTCAAAACCGTTGAGCCTTTTCTCAAGAACTTTTTTCAAAGATTTTCAAAAAGTTTATTTGCTTGTTTTGATAATTCATCCAACATTTTTGAAAGAACAAGGCTCTGCAGATTTTTAGCGGACTTACAAACTTATCTTCTTTCTTCCAATGAAACTGGTCTTTGTAACTTTCCTTTTTTTTCAAAATCAGAGGAGACAAGTCCTGCCACATCACCGTCCGAAGATGAGATTACCTCCGCGAATGTCCTTAGAGAACGCATCAAGGTCCTCAGAGCGCGGTGTGGCTTGGACAACGGGCCGGACGTCCCCGAGAGTCAGTTGCTGGGTGCAGACAAGACCGAGGCAACCTCCCGGAGCAGTGTGGATGACTCACTGGTCAGTAATTTTCATTTTTGTCTCTTACTGTAGAAAGTTCAAACGTGTCTACATCAATACAACTAAGTTCCACAAAACGAGGTCCAAGGTATCAAATGCGTGTTTGAACTAAGTTCCTATGTTCCAAAGAATTAAAAAGAATTTTCAGCAAAATATGGAAGATCGGAGGGAATTGAAAAGTTTTTAAATCAGTTTGTGCAAATTCAATTCAATTCAACAGTCTTGGGTGATAGAACGTTTGCAATTGAGCTTTTCAGTTTTGGAGCCAGACAGATTGTAGGGCTTACGAAACCTTGCATTAGATCAAAATGATTCTTTTGATGCTGACGCAAGTAATTTTGCTTAACACAAATGATTTTTTAGTAGATTCCTGATCCTTTTCTTGAAACTCAAATTGTGAAGTTCCTTCATGAAATGGTTAATCAGTTTCATTTCCTTTGTTACCAAAGCTTCACTCTGAGCATCACTCATCCCACCACCATCAAACTAACGAGGTAAACGCATGACTAACAGGGAAGGGGGTTGATTACAAACAGGGTCAGAAACAGGGTGATAGACCTTGACCAGAAGCATGTGCGCTGGCATTGTTCGAAGTCCCGTGCATTTTGAGAACTGAAACTGTAACAACTGGGAAAAACATACCAGCTCATTAAAAGACATACTTTGCTTGAAAACATGGAAGAAATGGGCTTGTTCAGACAAAAATCCCTAGTTGATGCTCAGCCGGCTATTTCCTGCACAGACTGTAAACAGTAAGCAATTGAAGATATTGCTAACCTCAGAGATAGCATATACGCTGTAAGTAGAAGGGTCAGTGCATGCAAGACGGTGAAGGTCTGTGCGATTGTCGTGGTGTTGTTGGCAGAAAACATTTCTGCTTGAAAGCACTAGTGTGCCATGCCCAACTTTAATCCGGTTTTCGTAGAAATTGAGCACTTGATTATTTGTTTCCAAGCATAATGGTGATTGGTAGGCACTGTTGAAAACAGTCGTGTCTGAAATCCCTGTGTTTTCCGTGCTTGTGCTCGTCCGATTTTGTCTGCCTTGCCGCGCAGTTGAAGTGAAAGCTGACTCTGGTCATTCTTACAGCACAAACCAGTCAAGAGAAAGACTTGTTAAAGTGCTTGCTTGATATTGTGGCTTGCGTAGAAAAACGGTCCAGCATGTCCTCTGCAAGTGTCTGTCGTCCTTAAGCGAAGCAATACGATGACAGCCTGGATGTTTTGGGGTGTTTTATTTCCCAGAGAATTAGGGGAATTTTTCTAGTGTTTAGATGTATGCACCAATTGAGAATTTACCTTTTGGAAAAGAAGTGCACATTATTCACCCAAATTTTCTGGTATTGGCTCTTGCCGTGAACGGTAGGGGATTTTGTGTCACTTCCCATAATGTTTTGGGGCCGGCATACAGTGTACCTGTAATGCGCGAACCACAAAAGGCCACTTTTTCATCTGAAAAAAGGCAAACGTGCAACATCTCTGTGTGGGTGCCAGTTGTGTTCATGCTTTAGCCTAGCCAGCCTCCCTCTTTGTCACTAGCAAGGGGAGGAACAGTCATAAGAAATCCCACCATAGACAGAGCCAGCACAGTTTGTTTGGCCATCATTGAAAATTACATCCAGATGGACCGATAGAAGCTGCCTCAAAAGATAAGTGTCGCAGATGCTAACAGTCGGTGGGAAATACTAACCCGGGAATGCTTATGAACGTTTTTTTGCCCATTTTCTCTCCATTATTATCATTATTTTGCATGCTTCTAACAATAACAGCGTACAGGAAGGCATCTGTATAACCCAGAAAGAGTAAGTTATTGATGTCGTCACAGGCAACAGCTCAAACCCGTCCTATGCCTCAGACCCAACCCTAACAGTGCCCGGAATCGCTTCAGTTCCAAAGCAAAATTTTCGATCGATCTTTTACTCAGGGCGATGGATCTCGACGACATGGATGTTGAACAATGATAGGAAGCTACGTTGTCAGCTTATAATCGTAATAAAGCTGGTCTGGTCCCATGACTCCACAATGTGTGTCTGCAGTTGTGTTGTACAGTCCAACCTTGGAGGGAGGGAAAAAAGAAAAAAAAGCTGCTGCGCGGCATCAATTCCAGAGCATCAGTCTGATCAGAGGCAAACTCTCTTTTTTTGGCCTAATACACTGATTCATTAAGCCCCCTCACCTACAATTTTTCTGAACAACCCGAAAGTTCAGTCGAGGTAGGACGTGCGTGAATTCACCTATATGAAGCGTGTGTCTTGAGCATGTTGTGTATTGGAAAGGTACCTGTATATTGGTTGCCCTGATGTGCAGGGGACTGGGTCAGATAGGTGAGTTTGTTGAAGTGGTGCACATTGCCTCTCTTCGTGTTTTTCAACATAAACTGCGAGAAAACATCCAAACTGTGGCCAAATACATGTACTCGTTGCCGTTAGAGATGAAGCTTGAGGCTAGGGCTGCATCCGAATCTGTTGTCCAGAGCTAGGTCTAGGTCTTTGCTCCATTGGAATACGCAGAAACAGTATACCTAGTCGTAGCTCAGGAGACCTATTTTGGACACTGCCTAAGTCTGATTTCATCCAACCTGTCAAAAGTATGATAGTACATGTACTGTTTTCTAATTCCAGAATTTCTTGCGGCGTTCAGGGTTTTACTACAGGGCACTGCTAGGGTTGAGAGTCCACTTTACACACTCATTTCCCCCCAAGTGCACTTTTTATTTTGCTCCAAATGTCCCTTGAGTGTAACTATTTAACCTCCACCTTTTTGTTGCGTGCAGAAAGTCAAACTGCTGATCAGTCATTCTTTGTTATTCTTCACTGATCGTCACCCCGACTGCCTGTTTTTCCCCCACAGCGGTCATTTTTGTGGCCAACGTTCATTCCAAACTCTTTGCTTTAAATCTTTTTGTTCAGAGGCAAGAAGCCAATCACAGTACCTTCATCCTCTGAAGTTTATTTTGGCATTAGTTAAGTGGCCATGTCAATCCTCCAGGATTTAGGGAAGTTTCCTCCAAACTAAGCCCACAACTGCAGTGTGTTGTAGTCGAGTCCATCACAAGTCCCTGCAAGTCCCTGGAAAGCCCATTACAACTCATTCTGTCTCGAGCCAGTTCGCAAGCTATTCAAATGAGCTGTTACTATTGTTGACCCTTTGTCATTGTTCACTCTTTTACTTATGACTGGCCTTGTGAAGGGACTAGCGAAGGGACTTGTGAAGGGACTTGTGACTGGACTTGTGAAGGGACTTGTGAAGTGAAGGGACTTGTGACTGGACTTGTGAAGGGACTTGTGAAGTGAAGGGACTTGTGACTGGACTTGTGAAGGGACTTGTGAAGTGAAGGGACTTGTGAAGGGACTTGTGACTGGACTTGTGAAGGGACTTGTGACTGGACTTGTGAAGGGACTTGAGACGGGACTTGTGACTGGACCTGTGACGGGATTTATGACTGGACTTGTGAAAGGACTTAGTATGAAAGGACATGTGATGGACTGAAATACAAACCATCTTTAGTGTTTTATGTCTGAGTAGTTTCTTTGTTGCTTTCTTGCTGTTTTTCTCTTGTTGATTGCTGCATTCATTTGCTTCTCAGCTCTAGTTGTGCTTTTGTGCCCCGTCGTACACAGCTTGTCGTGGCCAGTGCACATTGTTCTGAAGGCTTTTATTATTCCATTTTATTAACTTAGGGTTTCCCACATTGCTTTGTTTCAATGTGATTTCCGAGTGAGGCGAGCTTTACACTTTACACCCCTCGACACAGGAAACTTTGTATTTGTGAAATCACTTGTAAATATACAGATGCACATTCCAACAGACAAATGTACGTTGCATTGGATGTAATGCATGCCTGTCCATCTTGTGACAAGAATACTTGGACTTAATTTTCCTGAGAGTGTGCTTATTTGGCAACCGCATATATTGTTGGTCTCGCCATGAAGTGACGTATTGTACTTATACAGTCAACCACCTGTGTGAAAAGGTCATTGAGACTGTACAACTTTCCCTGTCATGAAAGGGACCTTGTCTTGTGAGAAGTGGAATACACAAAAGACTTTGAGGACCTCAAATTACATTACTTTATAGCGTGACCAGCAAACAGTATGAATCACTGTCTTGTTGGATGTTGGCATGGTTTGAGTGAAGAGTTCCAGAAGTTCTGCATTTTGTGCTTTACTGTTGGGGCAGTTTTACTGAGTATTACTTTCCTGTTTGTTTTTCTCCTTTATCGTCACATCTTGTCATTTTTTTTTCAACCTGCAGATCTCACTGGGTTCCAGTTCGTCATCGGTGCCAGCAAATCCCACCCCGTCGATGTCTGACACAAATGTGGAGGACTTGAAAAAGAGATTGCAGCGCATCAAGAGCTCCCTGAACAAGTAGTGAGACTGAGGGAAGATTAAAAGGAGTTGCTATGGTTACCATAGCAACAGAACGTGACAAAGTTGTAGTGCCGGCACACAGCGAAACGAGGAATGATGTCATTGCGGCTTGTGAAGCGACCGGCTCATTTGTGTTTGATGAGTCATATTTGTTAAAGCCTTTCCCCCCAGAGCAAGCTTTCAGATACAAGCATGGTGTTCTGGCGAGGTGTGGCAGTATGAATCTAGTTCCCCACGGTGAGGATGTGGCACAGATCGCAAAAGAAAAATTTCATCATGGTGCGTGCTGAGAGAGAACCCATGAGGGTAAAAGGGTCTGGCATTGCGCATGGGAAAAAAAAAAGATGAAATATCCTGAAACGCAGACATGTTGTCATAAGTGGGGGAAACTGGCTTTTCAAACCAAATAAGGCAACAATTCTGAAAGAATTAAAAATACGGATACGCTTGAAAATCTGTGAAAAATTATGTATAACTGGAGGTCTTTCACTGCTTGGAGCTATTTTCTTGACAGATTTGAATTCTGTAGCCCCCTTTTCTATTTCTTCCCCCCCATTCATGCATGTATTCAAATATTCGCCTTATTTTTTCCTCCATAGATGTATTAACAGATTACATGTATGATCATTACATCATTCACTGTCTTGTCATTGCCTATGCAGTTTGGGTAGATACATGAATATTCATGCAAAGGTTGTCGCATATGAACTTTCCATTGGTCGTCAGGACACGGGTTCGATTTCAGTTGGTGGTGGGTCATTACTTATGCAAATTAAAAGCATGAATTTGGGGGAGTTGAGTGTATGTTTCTTTGATTTGGATCGGTTGCCTACTTACCAGGTGTTTTTCTTATGCAGATTTGTTATTTGAATCTTTGTAATCCTTACAATGCATTTTAATATTTTTGTTTTCTTAAGGAGCACCCTTGTCAGTCTTTATCCATAATAAATAATGTGCATTGTGAGCCATTCAAAATGCTCCCCCCCCCTCGCTAGACAGTGAATTGTGCATTTTCCCTGCTACAGGTTGTAGTTGTGCACGACCCCCCATTCCAATCCCCCCACTTCCCAAAATTGCTATTCACAGCTCTAATACTGTACAGAGTTAATCTTAAGGTTATTGTACATGACTTCTGTTTTGCCAAATCGATTTGCCTTACGTGAACTTAAGATTGGCCTTTTGTAACAAGTGAATTGCTTTGACTGACGAAAACTTTAACCTGCCCGGTTTCAGCACAGAAGATGTAAATACCGATTCGGCAACTGTTGAAAACTTTACCCTGCCCGGCTCTGGTACAGAAGATATCAAAACATATTCGGACCCACCGTCTGCTTTTCTTCTGGCATTTGTGCCAGCAGTAAAAGTGAACAAATAGCCTAATTTGGACAGTTTATAAAGACTTACCAGGGCTTTTAACCTTGTAATGCCCCTTTATGCATTTATGTCACATTGATTAAGACCTCAGATGGGGTAAAGTGTCAAATGAATGGCTGTGTAACTGCTTCATAATGCAGTCTTAAAAGTATTAACTGTCAAGCTTTTTTTTTTTAGTTGTAACCCCCTCCTCTGATTACAAATACCATATTTTCTAATCGTTTACTGGCTATAAGGCCCCGAAGTGTCCGAATCTAAGTGTTTTGGTTAGGAGCTGAGTTGTGTATAGAGACAGTAGTACTAACTTCAGTCTTTGGAACCAAAATGACCGTTCATTATGTGTGCAGCACAGCATGCAGCTATTGTTGCTAATTGTCCATGTGCACTGATGCATTATTCACCATTTTGGTTCCAACAGTTGAGAACCCCTTGTCGCAACTCTCTCTATAAACAGCACTGGCCTATGGAAAATGAGTTCAGTCGCTGACTAGTGGCTTCTGTAGTTCTGTGTGCTGATTTCAGCCGCAGCTACAACTCTGGGACCGTCCAGTCTCTCACGTGTACCTGTTTGTGGCCGTGCGCAACAATGGCCATCAGGTTGAGTTCGGCTGTCGTTAGAGGCATCGCTATAAATTCAGCCAATCACTTCCCCTCGCCTATAGGTAAAGACAGGGCTCTCGCATGCCCCTCAGTGTCCTTAGAAGAAACCTGTTACGTATCTCTTGCCTTGTGTGCTTGTGACAACTGGACATTTATGGGTGCTGGGTGTGCTTGCATCATGTGATATAATTCAGCCAATCAGCGGTCTTGCTCTGCTTTTTGTTTCTGTGTGCATTGTGTTACATAACCCTAACGTTTGGGAATAAATGTTACCCAGTATTGGAGTTAGGTCATAATTGTACATATATATCTAAAATTATCCCAACCTCGTTTGGCAATAGCCTAGCAAGTATGTATTTAAAATTACTCTGTACCCTGTATCAAAAAACAACAAAGTGTACATAATATCAAGGGTAATATGAAAATTAACACGTTGCTGTGATTTTGTCAAGTCGATGTAAATTATACGACTATTAAACTTTCAAAAGCTACTCGCTGCTTGGACCAATGGCAATGCAGAGTCCAGACTCTGTTTTTTTGTTTGTTTTTGTTTTTGGGGAGTCTTTTTTTTTGGTTTGGGAAAAGTGTACCGTCCACTACTCGAAACACAGTGGTCCGATGTTGTGTTCGAGATCTGAGGTTATAAGTTATGTGGGAGTGGTTTTTACCCCACAAGGATCAAAATGATATCAAAGGTGATGGGGTGACAAGAAAGGGAGCTGTTTAGGTCATCGTGGCTGACCGACTTGACCAGAGTGTTCCAGAAGCTGATAATGGGGGCCCTTGTATCGAACCACAAGTAGAGTACTACGCGTGTTAATGCCTTTTATTTCATACATTAAGTTTGCATGTGTTTATGTAACGTCTTGCTTTCCTCAGATTTATATTGTGTAACTACCTGTCTAGTTAGTCATCCTAGTTTTCAGACAAAAACTCGACTGTCACTTTGCTTGGTGCTCTAGGCACTTGTCTCCCGAGAACGAAATAAATCGCTTGACCCCGGGACCCATTTTTTTGGGGGGGGGCAGTTCACAGCCGAAGTGACAGTGTTGGACGCCTTTCCAATCCGGTCTGGGTTTAAAGAAAACAGAGATTTCCTCCCAGATAACCGACCAAGCGAGGAACGGGAAAGCGTGATTCCTGTGTTTATAAGAGATTCGTCGCTCCTTCAAGTTAGTAAACTTTGGGGGATTGTCTCGATATGGTCTTGATTTCTGTTCAGTCTTGTTGGCAGGCTTGCAGGATTGTTCTAATTTCACCGGTGTAAATCAGAACAACTGCCTGGCTTGCTAGTGCCCCTAGTACCATATCACGGTTTGAATACCGGTACGCATCAGGCCGTTGCCTGACCAGAGACGGGGGGGTTCGTCAAACTAAAAAGTTGAACTTTTGGCACTGTGAACACATTATATATACAAAGGCCTATCACAATGTGCTTTGGAAAACGACATTGAAAAGTTGCTTGTCTGTCGCGATCCAAAGGTTGCATGTAAGACTTGTACACTGTAGTTTTCAATATTAAATAAACTTAACAAAAATACATTGATTTTAAACCCTTTGAAACACCTGAAATATGGTTATTTGCCGGAACTTCCCGACAGTACATGTGACTGTAGATTGACTCATTAATGAATATGCAGAATCGTGGTCACCTTGAGCTTGAGAATCAATTAACATATAAGCTGTGGCTTGTATGCCGAATATTACGGACTGTTTAAAATATTCAGTACACACACAAAAAAGACCACCAACATGCGGAACTCAGAAGCGAGCGGGGGGGACCCCTAGCCTATGGGCCTGCGTATTCAGAGGAAAGCTTCGGCGTCGTTGCCAACCCATCCCACACACACCCTTCTTCCGAGGAGTTGTAGGGTGTGTACTCGGAGTCTCGCTGTCGCGGAAAATTCGCGTCCAGTGGCCAGTAGTGTGGGCAGTGGGACACTCGCAAACAGTGGCGAAGCCACGGGGGGCATGGGGGCACGCCCCCCCATTCCCGGTGTCCCCTAGGTGCCCCCCCCCTAAAAAACGGATGAATGGATATTGAACAAGACCGACGAAAACCTGACCCCAAAAAACCACACCATTGAAAGCTGGCCCCCATAAGATGCTGGTGCCCCCCCTTGTGCACCCCACTCGTAAAATCATAGCTACGCCATTGCTCGCAAACAGGATTTGTCGTGGGGTGGGGTGGGGCATCAGACCGGAATTCACCCCCAATATGGCACATGATGCTCGAGCGCCACTTCCCCCCCCCCGGTTGCACTAGGGGACTGGTGTTGTATCAGTAGTAGCCAGTAGTTTAAGATGTACGTGTATGTTGTATGTTTGTTTTAAGAAAAGAACAGCAGAACCTCGGGGGTTGAGACTCCGAGCCCCCCCCCCCGTACGCCGTGGCGACAGAATGAGCTTCGATTATTTCATGCATTTATCTGAACCCACTGGCTGTCCCTCTTCAGAGAATGCACGACGACCTCCAAGTCACCCCCTTTAAATAGAATCCCAGTAGATTGTAGCGCCATACCAGGTGTAGTGTTAATTTGCTTTGCAAAATCACATCTCTTGGGACGCATGGACATTATGACAGCTAGGGTCGGGCACTAAATGAACCTTTTTGAAGCATAATTAATACTGTATAGCCACGATTAGTCCATCGATTCATCTAGAAGCGTGTTGGTGGGCACGTCATTTTTTTTCAAAGATCTCACACGGGGTGGAATGGTATGGCACACCCCATCAATGTCCCCGAATGGACTCCAGTTGAACCATGGAGGAAGACGAACCGGTTTCCTCGTCTGCGAGTTTTGCTCTCCTCTGGATGCCTGTAATATGTAGCCACAAAGTGATGACACAGTAAACCAGACATCCGATCATTAGTATTTTGCATCCGGTCTGCCCCGTATATATTCCTCTGGGTCGGACCAGGCCCTTGGTAGCGCGCGTCCTTGCCTTTGCATATACCAACACAATCGACCAACACCGCGTGCCCAGCGAGTCATACCGAGCATTACCGGAGAGTGACCCGCTCAGTTTGGTGTCGATTTTTTGGTTACCGGGGACGCTTCTGGCGCTGGCGTGTGCAGCTGAGAAATCGATGCGATATCTTCTGGTCAAGTCATAAAGGTTAGTAGAAAAATCAAAGAAATTCTATTTAAAGAGCAAGCCTAATTTTTTTATTGTGTGGATTTACATATGCTCGTAACACTTGGATATGTTTGTGTATTTTTAATGGTCGCGCGTAATGAAAGGGGAGAAATTAGACTCTTGGAGATCTGTATCACGGTGTTGTTTTCCTCACTGAAATTTTATTTTGGAAATAGGTAACAAAGCTAGGCCTGCTCTTTTAAGTAAACACATATAAATATTGTATTGACCAATTTATTCAGAGGTTTCAAATGTCCGGCTATTTTAGTTTGGACTTGTTGAGCCTGTTGTTTCAAAGTTTATAACCGACTCTAATTTGTAGCATTGGAGTACGACCGTATCACACTCTTTTGAATGAACTCCACATTGCAAAGTTTATTTCAGTACTTTTTTGGGGGGGGGGAATTTGTGTTTAATGTTTCTCCAGAATATTCCAACAAGTTAGATCAGTTTTGTCCGGTGCCTTCATTTTATAGAGCATTTTTATTAATGAAAATTCAGCAGGCTGTATTTAGCTTTTTCGACAAATATATTTTTGTTCAAATTAATAATCAGTGAGTCCGCTTTTGCCTTCCATACCACAGCTAGGCCTACTGTACTGTTTAATTTATGTTGAATTACCCAGGCTGAAAAGGAGACAATAGACGATGTAACCTTGTCAGAATTGACCATTTCCTCATGAATGGAATCACATCCGCAAATATGGTATGATCATTATTTTCACAGTTTGTTTTCTTTTTTATAGCTTTTTCGTTCTGCCTGCTTGTCGCTCAGGGAACGATGAATCACCAATTTCCGCCGACTGTTCTTATTTGCATCTCGCTCCTGATTGGCTGCTGCTACGCGGGCGTCGACCAACCACCGGAGGGTCCGTCCGAGAGCGAGACCATTTCTCAGCCAACCGACGCGTTTGAAAGCCCGGCTGCCGGCGACGGTGTCACGCCTGCCGGAAGCAATCCGTCGAGGCCCAGGGTTCAAGATCCACAGGCGTGTTCGAGCGGTTCGCCCATCGTCATTGGTATGCCTGGTCCGGCCGGGCCTGTCGGACCGCAGGGCATCCCAGGCGTTCAAGGCCCAGCAGGGTTCCCGGGCAATCCTGGTAACAATGGGAACAATGGACAGCCCGGGTCGACAGGGAGGCCTGGAGAAAGAGGGGAGAAAGGCGAACAAGGCTTCCCGGGTTTGCCAGGTATAAAAGTTTCATTTCAGTAAAGCAAATCGTGCACATGCCAGTGGCATGGAAATTAAAGACCATAACACTTAATGGTAGTAACTGACGATCACTGGAATTGAAATCAGGCGTATCAACAAACAGGAAGTACATGTACAAGATAATGACATAGACAAACGAAAGACATCCGAAGACATCCACATGAAATCTGGTTCTTCGTGTATATAAAATACTCAAACTGAATTACCACTTGTCCAGGGGTGGATTGTGGGGAGGGCAACGGGGGGCTATGCCCCTCCCCGAAAGAAGCAAAAAAACTTTTCTAAAAAAAAATTGAGAGAAAGGGTTTTTTGTCTCTATTTTCATTTTCTTTGGAAAGCATTTAAAATTTCCCCAAATAATTGTCTCATTACCCGTCACAAAAATTCCATGAAAGTTATATGAAAAATTCCAACCTCTTTGGTTTCCCCCAAAATAAGTCCCCGCCCCCAAAATTTGGTCTGGATCCACCCTTGTATTAGTTGTGGATGCTCCTGCAAAATTAGTAATTCTGTCAGAGTAAAACGCACGGTTGTATTGAATTTAATCATCCCCTAACTGTCACTGTGCAGGTCCCCCAGGCGGTACGGGGTTCACCGGCCCAGCAGGTCCGCCAGGGGCACCGGGAGAGGTCGGCAGTCCGGGGCCTATGGGACCACTGGGCAAACACGGTTTGACCGGGCCCCCTGGGAGCGTCGGACCCCCAGGTCAGTCTGGACCCATCGGTTTCCCAGGTAGGTGACTACATGGAGTATTACTTTTTAATAGCTCCATGGTGACTGTAAGTCACTCAGAAAATCCAGAGGGTATTATTCAGAACTGCACAGAAAGAGAAACAAATGGACATTTGTTTCCATGAGTAGGGGTGGGTATTTGTGTAAGGGGCGTGGAAGGGCTTCCCAGATGCATCCTGCGAGAGCAGCGTTGTAATAACTTGGGTCAGTGACTCTACTAAATCCATTTCTCGTCACAATTTTTGTCGACTTGACTCGACTCGAGTCTTCCATCAGAATACCCTACTCGTGTGAAAGTTTGAGTCCCCCAAAAAGAAACTTCAGTAAGTCGCTGCAAAAAAAAAAATTGCAGTGACCTACATTGCCAGTTTGTAATTATGTGAGTTTACAATTATGTTCGTGCCATGTGCTATTGTCATCAAGAGTAAATTAGATAGGACCACATGTACATGTGTACAAACCCAAAGGTAATTTTTGAATGCCCCCAAAATGATTTCCGGCCTTGCTTTTATTTATCCTGATGTGTTCAAATATTTGGGACTGCAATTGACTCGAGCTAAATACTTTACTCAGCTAGACATTTTTTACTCAACTCGTTTCACAACGTCAAAATGACTCGAATTGAGTAAAAGAAAAATTGGTGACTTGTATAGAGATTTTTTTAAGGAACTGAAAGCGACAGCATCTTTGAAAAGGCATTATACCACCTCGGGGAGGGGGTTGAAGATTCGCTTGCAGAGGACATTAATCAGACTGTCATCTCTGGAAAAAATATACCCCCTCCTTGCCACTGCGACTTCCCATGCACCGTACAGATTTTAAGTGTTCAGATGAAAGCGTCCCCATAACTTCACTCTGAGAATTCCGTCACCACTAGGCCTACATGGCTCCTTTGTCCTCCATACTGCCGTCTTTAATAGGCCGTCATTGCTTGGTCTCAAGTTTTATCTAGAGTTTAAAGTCTAGCAGCAGTTAAGCAAAATGTACATGGTTTCTTAATTGGGTGCGTCCAGTTTCTGATTAAGTTCGTGAATGACTTCAGTGGCCGCAAAGTGTCATATGGAATTTTAAGAGTGGTAATTATTTCAAACTGTGTATACTTTTTGTTTCGTAAATGTGCAGGCGAAAAAGGAGACCCAGGGGACACAGGTCTCCCAGGGTTACCGGGTGAATGCGCCTGTCCACCGCCCAGAGCGACCGACACTCCCCCGCTGGGAAATACCGGCGGGGGGCGGCAAACCCGAGGCGGTAAGTCGGCCTTCTCTGCTGCCCGTACGACAAGCTTGATGGCCACCAACGGGCCGGTGGTCGTGACGTACCAGACGCTCTTCTCGAACAAAGGCGGCAATTTCGACAAGGACACGGGGGTGTTTCAGTGTGCTATCGCCGGTGAGTTACTAGTTTGGGGCTCTTATGCATGACAGATTTAGGGGGCTATATCAGCTAAGCCCCAAATGACTTAGGGGGCTATTATTCCCTAGTATATGTTAATGTTTACTTTCCTTCCCCCCCCCCTGTTTTTCATTGTTATTTTCCATTGCTTTTTTCCTGCAGGGACGTACTTCTTCAACATGAATATTTACAAGTCATCAGCTCAGAATTTCCCTCTCGTACAGTTGCTTCTGAATGGTAAGTTTGGGCAACTGTGCGTAGAAAAAAAGAAATTAGAACGAAAAACGAAAACAAACGGGCTGTTAATTTTTGGATGGGAATTTTGTTGTTAATATTGCCCCAAAAGACTGAAAAAAGGAGCTTAGACCTACACAGATGTAGTGTCGGTCTAATTTTTAAAAAAATGGAGCTCATACATCAGTCCAGGTTTCCCTGGAACGTCTGACGTAACTTATCTTCCTCCTTTGTCCTTGTTATGGTTCCTTTACTTTTCTCTCCAAGAACTTTTCGAACCATTTGTTGGGAATTCTGACCAACCAGCCAAAGGATATTTTGCTTTCTATTGACAACTGTAAATCCTGCCGTGCGGGCATTCCTAATTTTATTAACCCAAGAATACGAAGGCAGTTCTTATACTTTCCTGTAAACGGAACTGACCCTTCGACCGCCTAAACTTCGGCCGACTGAACTTTTTTGAATGAGACATCCTAAAGACTCTTAAGCTATTTTGCCATTGCATATACATGTGCATGTATATCTACTGGCTTCTCACACTGAAAATTCTTACATGAAGTAGGCCTACCCAATTCCACTGCTCCACTCAACGTTCTCGCTTGGCGTGCTTCTCTTCTGCAGTCTGGCCAAGTGACGTTGACCTAACCCGTACCGTCTTTGGTCAGGCTGGTGAATGACAAATTATTAATCATCTTTTCTTTTTCTATGAAAACGACCGTCCCATTTTTTGATCTGTAAAGGAATCCCCAAATCCCCAGAAGGTGCTTGTTAACCGTTTCTAGCCCTTTCAATTAAAAAGAGCAGTGCAGTGTCTAGAGATTTGTTCCTATTATGCAGTGCGCAGTATACACACTCGTGGACGGTGCTGACGTGCCGCGCCCCGGCGCGCAATTCCGAACGCCGGTTACCCTCAACTTTCCTCATGCAGCGTTGCCAAACCTCTCTGTTGAAAAACTTTAAATTCATACAGTTAAATATTGGTACTCTTACCTTCATTATGCACGCTGTTGAACCTTTTCGAACTATTTCAGTTTCATGAAATTTAGTCCGAAATTTAAAAATGGTAGCTTCCGGAATTTAGGCACAAGTTCAGCTGAATGTTCCCAGGCTTGAGTGGTAACAAATCTCAGATACATCATATTAACATTTAAGAATTTGTAAAGTAGGAGACCTAGACAATTTCTGATAAATCGTTGCTGCCTCCTCTCACTCAAGTTTGTACGAAAATGATTTTCTAATTTTGGGGCACATTTTAAAAAAGAGTGCAGTGTGCAATTCGACAGTATAGCTGAAATCAGGTCAAATGCAATTTCATTGGAACATATTACAGTGGGTAACGTTAACTAGAGCTTGATGAAATAACTTCTGTGAGTGTAAACATTTGAGGCAAAAATATTGCCATAGCGACTGGAGGCGAAACTGTGCCACCCCAGGTACTTGTAGGCGCCATGTGTGCCACGTTCGTTAGGCTTAGAGGCTGGTCCATAAAATACGTACGCACGGGGGGGGGGCGCCGTTGCGTACACCACGTGTACAGAGGTGGAGGGGGTTCAAGCCAGTGCGCCATACCGTCCGCCAAACGAAAATTTGTCTTTAATGAATCTTCATCATATCAATACACTTTCTTATACAAATAAATACCAGAATCAGCTTCTCTGCTTCGAAAAACCATTAATCAAACACGGTTTCCTCCATCATCCACCCCACCATGTTTTCCTCCCGTGCCAATTATTTGTAAACCGCGATATAACTCATGACGCATAAACCGGCAGCATCTTCCGGAAACGTACAGGTACCCTCATCCGTGCAATTAATTGTAGCTAAAAATGCTCAACCCAAAATAAATAGCACAACCCTAAATATTTCCACGGTTGAGTAAAAGTCAACGACTTATGATTTTTGGTTATTACTCCGATCATGGAGGAAGGAAAGGTCTCCATGCTCTGATACGGTATGCGTACGGGGGGGCACTAAGTACGCCATGCGAAAACGGGGAGGGGAGGTCTGAAAAGTCGTCCCAGTCGTGCTTAGGTACTTTGTGGACGGCCCCCGTACGCGTGCACTCACGGTATTTGTAAGTCTATGTACCCCCCCCCCCAAAAGAAAAATACTACAGAGCATTGTCCCACGATAATACACGAATCAGTGATCGTACAAAATGGAATTTTCATGTTTTTTCTGGTCTAGTGTCGCGTAATGAAAAACGCCGGTTTGGTGTGCCATACAGCTAGCCCCAGCTCTCCGCACGTACGTACGTGCGTGTGTAGGTGCGCGCACATCTACAGCGCAATTACAAAGGTCAACGATTATAGCCAAAGTGCAGCTTAAGGCATTCAACAATCCTCGGTAGTATAGTGGTTAGTATCTCTGACTGTCACTCAGGAGACCGGGGTTCGATTCCCCGCCGGGGAGGATTGATTTTATTCTTTCTTTCTTTTAGGACATTTTGTTTTCATCTTCTAAACAAAAATTAGACGGTTAGACTATTTGCTGTTTCCTTTTTCTTTTCCACTTGTTTCGCGCATTGCATGATGCAAGATTGGCATAGATTGCACGAGGATGGTAATTTAAATTTTCCCGACCTGCCGGACTGTTGAAATAAGGTTTCTCAAATAAAACAAGGACGTCCCGGCAGTGTGCATTACATGATTGTCTATTGAGGTACGACTGGGCATCGCTGCTCTACTGGGTAGTTTATTTTAAACCTTTTAACGATTAAAAAAATTGGTAGGCCTATTTGTATTATCAACATTATTAATTGGGTCAATTTTTCAAGACGCTTGCCTTTACAGAGAAAAATTTGCAATGTCGATGTTGTGGGAAAGGCAACCAACTCTTGTTCAAAGTTACTCAGCTCGCGTAATTTTTTTCCTAGGAATGTTGGGGTGCGCATGCGTTTTTCATCTAGGAAGATTGGGGGCAATTATTAAAATGGGGTACACGAACTTTTTAAGTACAAGTTCACAACAAAATTGCCTTTCTGGCCGACTTGCAGGCACGGTACATGTAGCTCTGTTAGCAGAGCGTTATGTTTAAAACCAACAAGCCGAGGGTTTGAGTCTACATATGTAGTAATTTTTTCCTGGTGTGGAATTTGTTAGTTGGAGGATGTTAGTAAGAAAGTAAAGCCCGACATTTACCCTAGCACTTAAGTTTCTAAGTGTCCACTAACGTACCCGATCAAGCTTGCAGTTAACCACGCCCGTCTACTATAATTACCCCTCACCTTTCTAAAAACCTAGGCAAACAAATTACGCATCTGGATCTAGGCCAAGCAAAATATTAAGACGACCAGTCCTCGTATGAACGTTCATGTCATTCTCCTGGGAATATTTGCGTCAGTACGCGGCTACTCATATTATGGAAGAACAATTGTATGAAAAGAAGCATGCTTTCTTTGATTAGAGAATATAGAAGGGCATCCCAGCCCACCCCGTCCCCACCGTGACTTTGGCCGTCACTTGTAGAAATCCTGTACTCGGAGTCGTCTTCGAATCCTTTGGAGAATAATGTTTTTTCCCCACAGATTTTCCCGCAATAGTAATGGGCATTACAAGAGAAGATTGAACACAGGAATAGACAAATGTTGTCTTTTCCAGCTTGAAATATTACCGTTTTCAATGGGGATAAAAGGATAGCTTCCATACTCCGTTCGTCTATCCCCGGTACAGGTGACCACAAGATCGCAGTGATCGACTACGGGGCTTCGGACACCGAAGACGGGGCCAGCAATAGCGTGATACTGGACCTAGAAGTCGGCGACCGGGTCTGGCTACAGCTTTACGACAGCAGAGAGCTGCACAGCAGCCACTACCGCTTCACCACCTTCTCTGGCTTCTTACTTTTCGAGGCTTAAGACATGGTTTACCAACAGTCGCCATAAAAGTGGCGAGGCAGCGGAAAGAACCATGGAGGAAGGAGGAGAAAGAACTAAGCACAAAGATTAAAATTCTTAAAATGTGAAATGCCGGGTGGTTGAGGAGGGGGCTTGTAAAGGAACGTAATAAAGTGATTTGAATGTTTGTATTGAGTGTCACTTTAAAAATAAAAAGGTTGTGTGGCATTTTAATAGAAATGGAGGCCATTTTGTAGGGGTGACTAACAATTGAAAAGACAGGGTGTAGTTTTGTGGCTTAATATGTGGTTACAAAGCCAGGAAACACTGGTTGGGTTTCAATGAACTTCATTGTATGAGGATTTCAAGAGTGTCTGTTGATCCATTTCTTCATGCATAATACTGCATCTTGTTCAGTTTTTAGTTTGTTACAGTAGAGTGGCAGTAGAAAACAGCAGCAAACGCCGAGAACCAAACACAACACACACAAAACGTAAAGAGAGATAATTTTATTTTTACCTCCTCTCTTTCTTCCACGGCATAATGTTGCACTAAAAAATATAATGCTTCAACACGACAGCATTAGCTTTCAATGTTATTTTTCCTGTGTAATGTGGAGTCATGATGACGAGTACATGAAAATGTATACGCAACAGACATGTGCATGAAACTGATAGCAATATTTGAAGGGGTAAACTTTCCCATTTGGATGCAGAAACATTGTAAATGCAGATCTGCTTACAAACTGAAGCAGCGAGAAACCAATTCTCAAAGACAAGAGTTTGCGTAAACGACATAAAATTATATAAGAATGCACTGTGCCTTCTATGATGGTATGACATTTGAAAGAATAACAGCCCCTGTAGAAGTTTAAACTTGTTCATCATAATTTCTGTTAGTAAACGGTCCATATGAGTTTGTCATCAATCAGAAATTTAAAGTTCCTATCTTGATTTCATATCAACTGTCCAACTCTCAAGCTTGAAAAAAGTGTATTGTTTCTACAGGCGATCTTTGATCTGGACTTATTTTGACTATCTCAAAGACCTTCTGATAATTTTCATTTCATGAAAAATTGGTACGTATTGAAAGGACTTAAAAAGTACTACTCCAATACAAACTTAATCAACAGCTGAATACGTGTTGCTTTTCATTTTTACCAGAAATGTCATAACCTAGCCTAGTAGTTCGTGTAGCCAGGATGGCTGTAATTCACTCCATCTATAAACAAAAAATGGTAACATTAAAGCTAAACAGCACCCCCTGCCCTCGTTAAAAATAAAAGAAAACAGAGTGAGTGATTATGAAAGATGTCTTACTGCATTTAGCAACCAGCAAGGTTTTACAGAACAATTCAATCTTTTTTCAGAAAGTATTCATCAAAGTTTGTTGCACAATACGGGAGATTCATGACAGAGCACCTTCAAGAGTTTGCAACGCATTGGCCAATCATAACGTGCGAAATCTGTCGACCCTTTCCAAACGTGCATTGGGGCGACAAATTTCATGCATTGTGATTGGCCAATGGGCCGCAAACTCTTGGAGGCGCACTATTGTGAAACGCCTGTATTGGGGAAAAGGGGTCACATGGAATTGTAGGAAATGTTTACAAACCTTGCAAATTAAAATGATGACCACAAAAAAGAGAGAAAAAGCACACAAATAAAAACCAACCCAACATTATGCATAAAAAATACTGAATTGTCTGTGTTCAGCATTAAGAAACAAAGCTTGTGCAAATTTGTATTTCAGACTGTTTCATAGAGAAGGACAGTCACGGTAAGTTAGAGGCATCTTAAATTAGAAAGCCTAGCATCACAAGGTTCACATCAACCATTTCAGAATTATTCACCCTTTGTTGAATAAAAAATAATGAACCTGTGTATACATGTATATATTATGAAACTGTCTGGTGACGAGATTATCTTAACTGCACTTTGAAAGTTCATTATCTTCAGATATCATTTAGTTAATTTTAAGTAGCACTCAAATTGCACTGAAAGTCACATATGAGCAAAAACGTAAAGCGTTGGGTCTGTGTTGTGCAAACTTCATAAAAAACCAAACAATAACAGCTCCAAAGTCTTTGGCTTTTTTCTCAATGGCAAGAGAGAGCAAAAAAGTCATCACTGCTTCTGTAAGCCTATAAATGGCCAAATTCTATCCAGATTGGGCACGTTTGTGGTCTTTGAAACACACCGGTGTTGTTGAGTGGCTCCTCCTTAAAATTGATAGTGAGAAATTTCCTGCAGTTGTGGACGTTGAGCGCAACCATTAGAAGCAGGTTTTCCTTTTTCGTCACCGTCTGCTCTTCTTGGTGGCTGTGTTGGCTTTAAGTCTCCTGTTCTCTTCTCGTTCTCTCCTTATGTCCTCCAGATCCTCTAATATGCCCAGACGGGTTCTGTAACATACAAAGAAAAAAACACACCGTGTTACTCCAAAATAAACCATCAAGAATGATTATAGTCTTTAGAAGACACAAAGTGGTTTCAAACCCAACTCGGGAATCATGGACATATTGGCGTCCCTGAGCAAGACACTTTGCCACAATTTTTTGTCGTCATCTACTGAAAACAAAATTCTTTGTTATTTTGGGCCATGATAATATGAATTGGCAAATCACTGTGGCCAATCAGGGCAGTAAGAGTTTGAGATTAACATTGTTGAATATGGCACGCGTCAATTAAGTCCAACATCAAAATGTAAGCGGAAACGTAAGCATCTGCATCCTGCGGAGAGCGTCATCCGATGTACAGCATAAGGAACTGGAGCAGTGCGTCATCTTCCAACTTGGAACACTGCATCCAGGGGGAATGAACATGGACTTTTCTACATTCATTCAGAACTGAATCTGCTTGCCCTGACGAAGGTACCCAGTTACTGAAAGCTCGGCTAAAAAGATAAATTTAGAGCACTGATTGTATATATATCTTTGTCAATATTCTGATTACAGTGCTACGCAGCCCTTTCACATTTCTTTTATCAAAATGTAATAAGCTGTATGTACATGTATTTATTGAATCGAAAAAAAGCCAACGAAAATGCTTTAACAATGTCTCTGGTCAAACGCTTCAAAACATCTTTTTTGCCAGAATATGATCACATGTTCTTCATTTGAGCTTCCAGGAATTACTATTGGACCGTTCTGTCTGGGAGAAAATGGAACTTGATACAATGCCTTTCATATGCACTTCCTCAATGTATTTCCTTTTTGGAAAAGCCTACAAGGCTTTTTTGGACCAAAGAGCAGAGTGGGGTGGGAAAAGGATAGAGCAAAGGGGCGTGGCTAGGTTATAAAGGACGTACGTTCTAGCCTCCTCTTTCTGGATTTCTCGGAAGCTAGCCTCCATGTTCCTCAGCTGGTAATCACTGACGTAGTCGTACCTAATGATTCCGAAAGAAAAAATGGATCAGAAACAGGTCAGATGGTGCAAAAACAATCATCCCTTATAACATTTTGGCAACTGAAGTACTGAAGTGTGACATCACTTTGAAGCAGGAAGTGTTGTGCAAACGAATGGAGTACATGCGCGTGTTGGTTCACACACTGGTTCTCATGCTAATTGCCTTCTACACACGTATGCACTTCAGTACTCTATAGTTACGGTAGTCCATTTAGTGATGCTATATCACTTTTTGCATGTATCACTTGCTAAAATGCGTCAGATTTTTAAAATATCTTACAGCTTCAAGTTGAATGTGTCATGTAATCCAAAATACAAGAAAGTTCATTCACTTTAATACATGTTTATTTTACAAGACAAGTTCATGAAAAAGATTTTTTTTTCTGCCAAAAGGCTGAACTCCTCATACATTCAATTCGTTCCCTGGGAGATAAATGTCCTGTTTGTTTCACATGGAGCTTAATCTTGATTAGTAATCCGTCATCGGTTCACTGACACCAGAATATCAATAATGAATGCAGCAAACCAGTTTTGGGATCACCGACAGAGATCCATTTCCATGTGAAATTAACAGGCCTCACACTGCATGCTTCAAAGGACATAAAGTATGGTTTATACACTTTAACATCAAATGCCAGAGAGTAAGAAATGTATGGACTTTAACATCTACAACAAGGTACTCACAGTGTCATCTGTTTGAAATGTCTAGTGTGTGTTTAAGTAAAATGGAGCCCCCTACCTTCAGAGCGGCTTTTTTGGCTTTAAAGCTTTGTCCATATTACATGGCTTTGGCTCGCAGCAGCACATGTGCCTATGGGAAGTGGCTGCACCTGTGAGACAAAGCCTTGTCCGAATCACATGGCTTTGGCTGGCACTGAACATGAGCGCCTGTGGGAAGTGGCTGCACCTGCCAGCCAAAGCCTTGTCTGAATTAAGTGGATTTGGCTTAGAGTAAACACATGTGCCTATGGGCAGTGGCTGCATCTGCTAGCCAAAGCCTTGTCCAAATCACATGGCTTTGGTTGGCATTAAACACAAACGCCTATGGCAAGTAGTTACTTCTGGCAGCCGGTGGATTCCCTAAGCATCTGTGCTATTTCAAGCCAAAGCTGTTAATATTCGGTCGCAGGTCGCAGCCTTACTTTGACTTGTCATAGCCGAATATCTCCTTGATGTATTTGGACACGTCTTTGGCGCCCCCTTCCTCGAGGGGCGTGTCATCAATGAAACCGTCATCTTCATAGTCACTCTCCTCTTCGCTCAGGAGACGGCCACGCTTGGCACGGAAGGACGGAGGAGGACCTGATGAGGGAACTAGGGAGAAGGCACAAAATACCGATTCGTACAATGTAATAAGCGCCACTGACAGGGCAGGAATGAAGCCTAGGGATATACACAAGGAAGCCTAACCGCCAAGGCCCTTTTGGCTAGGATACACCCTAAATCCTTCAAACTCTCCAACAGCTCCCATGAAAAAAATTGGATACTGCCTCAATCCTTCAAAATCTTCCAGCAATTCCTCTCATTATGTTGAGGCAGTGTGAATGGTATACTGGAGCAGTATGGAGGGTCTCACATATAATGTGGGCACGAATTTGTGCACGGCTGCACATCAAACAACACGAGGTCGAACCCACAACCTTGAGACAATGCATCCTTTGCAATGTGCTGTAGTTTAAATGTGCTGTGTTAACAATTTCTTTGGCCTTTTCTAAACTGATTAAAGGTGGATGTTGAAATGAGTGTGTGAACTTTACATGCATGAACACATGGAGGTTGTTGTGTTCTCACATGATCAAAAGCATGTTTGGGCTTTGCTTGTTAGCCAATTCTTGTTTGCACTTGGGTTGTGCTCAACTGAACTCCCAAGTTTAGAACACATAACTGCAAATTACTGACAATTCAACTGTTTTTAATTCAGTTTACTGTGTTTTGAATTAGACAAGGAAAGCAATGTAACCACAGCTGTTCTCTAAAGACACTGCTGGAGAAGATGGCAAATAGCAATGACAAACTGGGCTTGTACCTGGCCTTTTCCTGGGGACTTGGCCGCCCACTGGAGGAACTCTCCTCTCCAAGCCTGGCTGCGGCCTGCTACTGCCACCCTGGCTGCTGCCGGGGGTGGAAGCAGATGCCCTGTCAAAGAAACTGTCCAGTTTGCTCTGGCGTCGGGGTGGGGAGCGTGACGGCGGGGCGATGCGCGGCCTGTTGGCTGCGGGCTTCTTTTCAAAGTACTCCTCCACCCGACTCTGGTGCAACTTTGCCGGGCGTCCCTTCCGTTCTAGTTCTTGCTTCCCCTGTCTTGTGCAATTTGGGTTTGGAGCACCGTTCTTCCTGATGTCTGTGGTGATCGGATACCGTTTGCCAGTCCCCGCAGGAGAATGTTTTGTTTTTGCCGTGCTGGTGGCAGGTTTTGAGGTCACTGTGTCTGGTCTCTTGGTGCTAGACAGATGTACTGGTGTTTCGGCTTTGCCTGCCACTTTCCCGTTAGTTCTGTGGTGATGAGAGGTTGGACCTTCTGTTGCCGTGCCCTGCGGTTTCCTGTTGGACCCACTTCCGGATTTCACTTCCCCGCTTTTCCTTCGCTCATGTGACTCCCGTTTTCTGGCCTCTTCAAGCTTACGAGTGGCCAGTGCTTTCTTGGCGGCCATGCCATCCTGTCTGTGGTTCCTCGGCTCACTCTGCTCGGCTGGCGGCTGCGAGTCGGCTCCAGTGCCTCCCTGAGTGTGGGGCTTGTTTTCAGCGCTGCCCCCACCATTCTGCTGGTCAGCTGCCAGTGCCAGAAGTTGCTTGTAGCTCATTGGCCCCTTCTGGACAGGGGCTGGCTTCTTGGGCTTTGCCGGCCTATCGGGAGCCACTTTACTAACGGGCTCTGTTCCTTCTTTCCTTGTCCTCTCTGCAACCTTCTGGATCTTCTTCATGAAGGACTGGTGTTTCTGCTCGTGCTTCTGGTCCTCATAGCCGTGCTTCCTCTGATCACTTTCCCGCTGTCCACTAACCTTGGGTTTTTCGACACTTTTCTTGCCTTTTTTATTCGACTCAGCCCGAAGTTTCAGCAGCTGCCGTTTTTTAGCCTGTTCATCTGAAGCTTTAAACAAACACATGAAAGATGATAAAAATTCTTTACACAAATTCATATTTTTGCAGACTTAGTACATTCTCAAATTTGCTGGACTACTGTTGAAAAACCTGTGTTTACAAAACACTACAAAGTGCATACAAGTACACAAGTATCGAACCAATTGTTGAAATACTGGAACGCTAAGAAACTTATTCGGCGCATGAAAGTACTGGAGAATTTCAGTGGCCACAAAATGGGTACAGCTGGCCTGAATAGATATACATGTACAATATGGCAGTCCTACTTCTCAGTGAAGCATACCTTGCATTGTACACGTAGTCTAAATACACCAAAATTTCGCCCATACAAAAATACTTGGCCGCTGAAGTTTTTGTGGTGCATATTTTCCTAGAGTGGTCTTATTTTAACCTCCGCAACTGTTTTGGCAAAATACTTCATGATATCACATTCCTGTCTTCACCCCAGGTGTGAACCTGTGTCAAGACACCCACCTTTCTGTTGTACTTCCTGCTGCTTTCTTTCCAGTCGGGCCCGGATGGCAGCCTGGTCCACACCATTTCTCTTCTCCTTTTTGGGGGGTGGAAGCACTGTACTGTAACGCTTACGTTCATCAACCTTTCACACAAGTGGAAATGATAACAGCGAGAAAAGAAATTACAGTCAAGACCTATTGTTTTACAGATGCTCACAGATCCAAAATGCAATGGTGAACAGGATGAGAATGGGTCTGAAAATCTTTTTCCAAAGTGAGATCAATGTTTTTATTTGATATGCTTTAGGCACAGTAAAAATTAGCAACAATAAGGGATTTAGCAAATATCAGAAAGCATTAGTGGAAACAGCCCAAAGTTGCACCAGGCTTGTAAATATGAATTCAAAGTAAGCCTGTCAATAGTGTCGACGTAAGCATGGAAGTAGACAAAGATTTGCTGCAGTAAATTTTCCAAGCATCCAAAAAGACTCACTGACCATAATTAGTTGCCGCGCCAGTACAACCGCAAAAGCATATCAGGACATTGTACCAAATATCCACTGGCACTGCCTTTAAAAAAACTTGGACAAAATACTCTCTTTTTCAAAATGAGCCTCAGAGAGGTTTATAAAATCTGAGACGATGCCCACAAGAGAATACCCCGACCATTGAAAGAAATAGATCACAATTGTGGATAGTAAAAAAATCTGAAATTTGTCACAAATGTGCATTCTTTAAAACTTTCACTATTACAATTTTTCATTTTAAGTGTGAATTTAATTATAAGAGAGACAACTGTTTTTCAAAAAAGAATACTAGGGCCTACATTTAAAAAAAAATAGGAAGACAAACAGAAAGAAAAAGAAAGACAAACGTAAACCCAACCTTAAAAATAGTCCAACATGCTAACAAATTTTAAAAATGAGCAAAATGAAAAGGGCAGAGTTCCATTTATGGACAACACCAGTTTATCCTTAAAATATTATTATAACCATAACCAATTACAGTGTCAGAAGGTGATAAAAATGTCCTAAATTGAAATATAGCTTGGAAAATTCTTAAGCATTTCCTTAGAAAATTAGAAATGCCACTATGCCAGTTTGTACATACAGATTCTCACACAATTTCTGTTCCTTTTTTTAGTTTTACATTGTAATTACGTTTTTACACGTAGGCACACATTGAGCTACGTCATGACATTCACATGTACCGTACGTACATATACATGTACAGTAGTACACGTCCTGTCTGCCCGTGCGCGAAACAGTACTACATGAATCAGAATCAAACATCAGCAGTGACAAAAATTGAAGTAAAAAAAGTACCTCTTTTTGTGCCCTTTCATTGTTTCTAGCAGCAATGCTAAGTAACTTTTGGAAATCCATGACCACTCAGAAGTAGATGTCGCCAAAAAGAAGAAAATCCGTCTCCGGCTTTTGTTAAAAAATCCCGAATTTCAGCCTCTTTCGCCACAACCCAGCCTGTTCCCTGCCTTCGAAGCAAATCATGATGTTTTGTGTCGAAGTTCATTGCCCTTTGACCCGTTTTTACTCATTCGGTATTTTTCGGAGTGGATCGGCCTTGATTTCCATATCCCAGGATTCATGGGTAATCTTTAAAAAGAGGCGCGTCAAGATGGCGGATGCGTCTGCCTTGGAAAGTAAGCAATAATTCCATCGATTTTGAGTTCACTCTTTGCCATTGTCAAGTTGCTTTTCTCATTGAAACTTTACGGAGAAAATTGGGAATTTTTTATGCACTTGTATGATATCTTAAACAATGATTCATTGGCTTTTTTTGGTGTGAAAAGGGCAGTCAAAATTGTCCGGCTAACTGCGCAAGCCGTCGCACGGCAGCAGTGTAGTGGCTGTGACTGAGTGTGCCGTCTGCGTGCGCGTGTGCTCCGCCGTACGTGCACAGTTCAACCATGGTTCAACAGTCCTGCTGTGCTGACTGCCTTGCTGGTGCATGCGTAGTTCCCACAGTCGCCCAGTCTGTCATTTTCAGACGGGCTGGATTGTAAAATATTGAAATTTAGAATATTGATCCATCCATGTCAAAATAGGCCTAGGCGCCATTGGCCTAAAAAATGTGAACTAGGCCTGAGTGGTGATGTTGTTACTTCATACTTGCCCCCCATTTGATCATTTAAATTTCATAATTTGTTTCATCATTGACATGTTCATTGAACTTGCCAAACTCTGATGAAGACTTAGCAGCTGGTTTCAGTTTCATACTTACTCAGCCATGTCAGTGGGATGCAGGATGCATCATTTTAGAACAGGGAGATACCAAAAACCTCCCTTGTGATACTTTATTACAGAATTTGTAAAAAACAACTTTCCAGTGCCCAGTTTCGTCTAGCATGTCGCGTTACGTTAGAGATGTTGACCAAGAGTTCCATATACAGGCAACACTAATTTTCCCTTAAAATGTTATAACAGCCATCAAAAAGTGACAGGGGGCCTATGTCAATAAAAAGTTAAATTTATCTTGGAAAATTCTGAAACATTTACTTAGAAAACCCTTTTTTTTCAGACAAGTCTCTTACAGGTGTAGGTTTTTGCACAGGGGCATCAGGTGTTGTCCCTACAGAGCAAAAATCTCCCAAGTGTCCAACTTTTTAAGTGACGTCTTTCATGTCTTTTCAACATGTCAATTACAAAAATACAGTTTACTGACACTTTGTTTCTTGTGAATTAATTTACATTTAGTTCTCTTAGTATTAGAGCAGTAGTATCTTTATTACTCTTGGCCTTGCCTTGCATACAGTGATACCAACCAAGCGTATTTATGAAGTGTCTTACAAGCACATAAATTGGAACATGTATGCGTTAGATGTGTTTCTCAAAGAGTGCCTAGCACAAGTTTACTGCCAAATGGATAAGTCAGTAGGCCAGTATGAAAGCAGGGAGGAAGGACGCAGCATGGTCACTAAAGGAGTTTGAACTAACTAGGCTAGAACATCAGGCTTTCTGACATGCCCTTTATGTCCATAGCTAGAGCGCAGCGAGTGCTTGAATGATGTGTACCTCATCTGTTTCACAAAAATGAAACCCCTTTGTACCCTATGATCGTCGCCACAGTTCTTCTCTGGTCATCCGCATTTCTAAATCTTTGTGTCCTGAAGTGTACGAAATTGAATATCCATGTCTTCGTTGCTGCTCGGTACAATATCAAATTTAATGCTTGTGTTAAGACGTGTGCCCTAAATGTTCATCTGCATTCGGTGCCCTTCTGGAGTTATTTTGGGAATAAAGAGCCTTAGTTGTTTGTAAGATTTTGCTTTTTTTTTTTAAATCATTTTTCTTATGGCATTTATACAAAAAAGTATTTTATGAAATCTCATGATCACTCCTTGTGATGAAATAGCACATTTTATGAACTAAGCTTTCCAGTGTTGAACATTGCCAGTCTCAGCCACGTTCGTACCAAGTCTTTGAAAAGTGATGTTTGGAGGGGCAAAACTAAAATTACAAACTTTGCATGAATAATGGAACAGTGTTGAATATAAAAGTTTATTCGTAACAAAAGTAGGTCTAACCTTAGGGATTTTTCTCTGTCTGTTTCCTGGTCACAGCAATAAGTTGTAGTTAATTTCAAGCAAAACACCACTTGTATCGCAAGGATATTGCTGGCCTAGGGGGTTGACCAAATTGGAATACGTGTACCTCGAGCGGGCCCTCTATAAAAGATGGATGGGCTATGCAGTCACTGCCCACATTGATTTCCCCTGCACAAGCGGTCGCCACTTAGCAAATGAAGCACTTGTTGATGCCTACGTATACGGCATCACAGAAAAGCAAAGATGATGCTCTCAGCTGGAAGGCCTCTGTGTTAAAAAAAACATGGATGTGGATATAGATGAATTTGGGGGAAAAAAGGGTCCTCCACTCTCCAAATTAGAGAAAGCCTAGAATCCTACCTCGTCATTGCTGTTAGTACCTTTTTTGTCGACACGCCAAGACTGTGATCTTTTTTGTTTCAGATTCCTCTGTGGAGGCTCTGATGAGCCTTCGCAGTGCCGGTAGGAACCGACCCTCGCCCATCAGCAACCCTGTGCCCACACCCCCTAGGAGGGGAAATGTAAGTGCCCGAGCTGTCAGTGATTTTGTTCCCCTCTTTATTTGGAGGGAGACAATCTGTCCTGTGATTTTCCACAGCTGAAACTGGGAAGTGAAAAAGGTTTGCTGAGAAGAGAATGTGCTTAATCATGAACTGAATTTGGGAGACTATTGAATGCACATATTCCCACTAAACCCTGGATGTAGGTAATTGGAAAAGGATTTACGAGTTCTTGATTTTCCTGTTACGGAGCTCTTGATATGATTTGTAATGTATACAGAGCTTTTCATTAAAGCACATAGAAAGACTGTGAGGATCTAATTTGACCCTCTGGAAGGAACATGGAAGTCAATGGTGCTTATTAGAACATGAGCTTTTCAGGTTCAGGGGAATAGTACATGAACAAGATATAAAAAAAGCATTTAACCTGAAAAACAATACCTGTATTTGTATTAATATCCTGCAGCCCCTTTAGACGCAATCAGTACCCTCTACCGACGAGCCGTGTCCTTACGATGACATCGGCATGAGGGTGCATACAGACTACTTGGTACATTTTGACCAAACAACAGATCACTGGAGGTTCCAAACAAGTGAATGTTGCTGACAAAAGGAAGTGTAGCCTTTTGGGCATTTTGCACTCAGAAAAATAAGTTATTTTTCTTGGTCCCTCCTTCCCTTTGCTAGTGAGGGGGACATGTGAATGTAGAAAATGTCTGTCCTTGAAGTTGGTTTTTAACCTTCATGTTTGTGCCATTTCAGTCAACCTACTTATTTTGCCTCAACACAGCCACCAAGAATTCGGAAGCGCAACCGACTCATCTTCAACGATGACGAAGACACATCCATGTCCCCTATCAGATCCTCCCCCAAGAGAAACAGGACGACACCCACAAACTCGGTGAGTCATTTAGCAATTCATAGGTTATTCATGGGCCCTTGCTGCATCTCTGGTATTTTTCTAATCTTGTCCAAGTGCATACTTAGACTTTCAAGAAGGGTCTGTCCCAAGGAGAGAAATAGTCACTTGCTGAGCAGCCTGGTGCACTGCTGGTTGCACTGTGTCAATGCTGATGTCGGCACAGTGCACTCTAAGTTGTGTCAGAGTCCGCTGTTTTCTTAGAATCCACTAGGTTCTCATTTCAGCCGCCATAGGTAAAGAGATTTTCATGTGACTTTACATGACAGGCAAAGGCCTTTCAGGAAGCGTACCACGACCTTGGAAGTGCCTTCATATTGCGATTCTGTGTATTTCTGTTGGCAATTTTATGCATACCAGAATGTTGAGAGACTTTGAAGGTGTACACATTTCCGCACACATCTGTGTAAATTGAACACTGACCGTCAAAATCACGTAACAGAAAACCCTCTATGGTTGCATTGAATAGCAAGGTGCCCTGAAAACAAAACAGATATGAAAAACCAGATGGGTGTTAGTGTGAGCATTAGAATACTTTCAAATTTTATAATTGGTCTTTGAATTTACGTTTACATTAAATTGAAATGTATTCAGGCCTCTCAAGGTACTTGTCATAGCCCTAGTCTGAACCCAATTTTTTTTTTCTTCTGTACAGCCTGCCAAATCTCAGCACTCCCGGGACCACCCCAAGTCTCACTCAGTTCCCTCCACGCCCCAGAAGATTTCTTCCTCGGCTCTCCAGAACCTGATCCTGAGCACGCCGGCCAAGAAGTCCGCCCAGAAGATGGGCTGCAGGCTCAAGAACCTCCTCAAGTTGCCCAAGGCCTACAAGTGGTGCATCTACGAGTGGTTCTACTCCAACATAGACAAGTCAGTTGACATGGCAGGCCGAAATTCAACCCTTTGGTTATGCCGGCTTGAACGGCTAAGTCTGCATTACTTGGCTTATGGCTGACAAGAACACATGGGCCTGTGGGCAAGCTGCCACCTTGTAGCTGAATCCATTTCACATAGGAATGTGTTATGGCTAGCCATAGCCAAGCGATTTGGGCTGAAAAACCTAGTACTGCCAGCAGCCACATTTGGCGTTGCATCTGAACTTTGTTTAAGGCCACAGAATGAACCATTGGTTTGCTGTTTGCATGGTGAAGTTCCTATTTAATATGCCGTAAAGTTTTAAACCTGTTGTAACAGTTAATGATGCAAACACATTGCCAGTTTGATCGAATATTCAAACATTTGATCGTACCAATTTACCAAAAAGCAGAATGAAATATTTACATGTGTCTACATGCAGCCCACAAAAGAAGAATTTGAAACAAAAAAAATGTTTTGCCTCATGGTTGGGCATATGCTTTAAGTTTACTCATAATATTTGTTTGAAATAAATTTTTAGAGTGGAGTTTAATAACCCCCAAAATGAAGCTATTCCTTTTTTTGTTTTCATGATTTTCACCAACAATTACCTGATTTTGAAAATTAATAGTTGGTTATCCAATAATTGATTGAATATCCAAGTATTGAATAATCGACACAGCCCTAGGGGGTTTGTGTCCAAGATCTCTAATTTTCTAAAGTAGTACAGGCACTGTAGGAGGTTGGCAATAACCACCTCTTGTTGCAAGAATCAAAGAACAAGCAAAGTCATTTATTTATTGTTTGGTTTTGTTTTCTCCCGCCTCAGGGCGTTATTCAGCGGTGAGAATGACTTTCTCATCTGCCTGAGGGAGTCCTTCCCCCAGCTCAAGTGTCGGAAGCTGACGAGGGTGGAGTGGTGCATCATTCGCAGGCTGATGGGCAAGCCGAGAAGGTGGGTCCAAGAGAGGGCTCTTTATCACTGTCAACACAGTCCTTGTAGGTCTGCCAATGATGCCTGTCTGTGTCAGTAGACTGATTGTGCCCATTATTAAGTCACGTGACCCGTAGTTGATATCAAACATCACAAACATGGCGTCCTCCCATAACTGTTTACCAAACCATAAAGCCAATTTTGGGTATAGTACTCAGCACATCAGTTGTCTGAGCACTGTACTGACCGTCGGCTTGATTTTTTTGGTTAGTAAACTTAAAATACCATTTGGTATGGGAGGACGCCATGTTTGTCAGTGTCTGATACCCACCGTAGGTCACATACATGTAGGTCTCTTGACCTGGCAGGCGCAATCGGTCTTTTTGATGAAGCGCCCTCTTTTTATGAGAGTTTCAGTTTTAAAATGATCTCATAGTTTCACTGGTGCGGCTGTACTATCAGGTTCCCGTAATATCTAGTTTTTATTAAGCAGGTGCATTGGATTAATTTTGAATGTGCTCATAGTAGAATCTGAAACATTTTCATTGATTGGTCTCACAGATGGCAGAATTTGTTTGATTAAGGAAGGAGTGAGGTAATAACAGTGACAGGCAGTTATTACTTTGTAGCATTTGGCCACAGTTGTTAATTAAAGCAATCCTCAGCCAACCTGAACCAAACACGGTTTCCTTGTGAGGCAGTTAGCTCCACTTGCAGGCAGGCAGGTCTGTACACACCTGTACACATCACAGTGCCTTCAATTTCACTAAATGCCAAATGTACTGGTGCGGCTGTATTATTGGCTTCCCGTAATATGTGACCCACTCTGCAAAAATGAGTCTTAAGTTGCCAAAGCCACTTTGTGAGTTTTCGTTTGTAACGTTTGGAAAGAGCAAATTGAGTTTTTTGTTTTGATGTAACACTCAGTTTGTCATCCTGACGGAAGTGGATACTCCGCCGTGGGTTCCTATTGATTTACACTGTGCAAAATTTTTTGAAAGGACTTTTTACTCCAAAGTGGCTCTGGCGACTTAAGACTCATTTTCACAGAGTGGTCACGTATTCAGTCTCTACTAAAGCAGGAGCATTGGATTTTGGATGGTGAACACCCTTGCTCTTTCGTTTGTCAGGTGTTCTCCGGCATTCTTTGCGGAGGAGCGGGCGGCGTTGGACACCAAGCGGCGCCGCCTGAGACTGCTGCAGCAGAGGAAGTCCAGCGAGCTGGACACCAGCGACATCAAAGATCTTCCCCAAGAAATACCTCTACCCCTGGTCATCGGAACAAAAGTTACCGGTGGGTTTTTCTAACTACAGTAAACTCTTGATAACTCAAAGTTGATTAACTTGAAACTCCGCTTATCTCCAAGACATTCTTCATTCCTACCAAAAAACATAGGCTTTTACGCACAAAAAAATACCTCCATAACTCAAAATGCCCACACCGCGTGCACCACATTTTGAAATGCAACATGGTGCACCGTTAAGCAATTAAAATGGAATGATCATCTGGCCAAACAGGAAAACCCCGGACCTGGCCCCGGCCACATGAGCAAGCACTGGGCTGGACTGAACAAAAGGACTTTCACAAAAAAGTACCCAGTTATGGTGGTTTATGTTTCCTTAATCAGTAGAACAGAAATTTTACATAAGAAAAATCATTAAATCTCAGCAGAATAATTTTGGGAAGAAATTTAATCTTGGATATAAGGAATAACCATTTAAAGCATCTCCAGCAGCCGCTTCTGGGGCAAGTAGAGTTGCTTATGCATTGTGAGTGTCTGTGTGGGAAAGACTCAGGAACTTTCGTTAGCTCAAAATCCAGATAACTCGAATTTTTTATCCATTCCCCTGAGGTTTAATTTATCAAGGGTTTACTGTAGCTGTAAGCACGGGAAAGTGACAGAACTTGGATACACGAGTATCTAGGGCACAAGTTGTTCTTCCTGAGAGCAGCAAGAATATGTCCAGTTTTCCTGAAGTAGAATGTTTTGTTGTAAATCTAAAATGTGCCCACTACACGCTAGTTTATAGGAACATCCTGCCAAGTTTTGAGAGTAAGTGGAGGAATAACTCACCAGAGGATGACGTGACATTGGAAAAAAAAAAACTTTCAGGCGTATTAAAAATCTCTCTGGGTCACTGATAGACAGGACATACTCATGAGGAATTTGAATCTTATATTTCAGCTCGTTTAAGGTACCCCCACGACGGGCTTTTCACCGGGCAGATTGATGCCATCAACACGCAGAATGCCACGTACCGGGTGACCTTTGACCGGCACGGCCTGGGAACCCACACTATTCCAGACACAGAAGTCTTAGTAAGTCTGTTATCTTCTTTTGCTTCTTGTCAGTGTGTATGGGTTTTTTTGGGGGGGGGGCATTAAGTGTCTCGGGCTTTATTTACTTCAACTCTTCCAAAACCCCAACAGCAGCTTTCACTGTGTTTTTATGCATCATCTTAAGGTATGTTCATTCATCAGTGTTGTTAAAATTCCTGATGTGTGATATTTCTGTAATGAGTAATTTTTTTCCAACGGTTTTGAACAGTATTCTTCAAGTGATTTAAGTTGCAATTTAAACCACAGTTGATTTCAATGAAACAATGCTGTTTAGCCCAGCTTGATGCCTGATGTTTGATAGCTGTCTTTGGTGGAAGTTAAAATGTGTCCTCATCCACCAGTGCACTGTAGTGGACTGTGAAGGATTCAGGATAACCTAGTTAAGTGGTTAGGGTTAACTTAAGCAGTGTCCGAATTATTTGGCTACGGCTTGATATTGAACACTAAGCAATGGCTAGTGGCTTCCGCCAGTATGGTGGACGCATCTGTGATTTGAAGCTGCAGCCAGCTGATCTGGACACAGCCCTACATTTCTTCCTGTCATTTTTTTTTTCAATACAAGGGAACTGAGCCGCAAGACACCATGCCACTATCTGCCTTCCTGAATAAGCAAAGACCCAGGCCCAGCCTGTTCTCACCACAGAGGTACGTTTACAGTTTAGATTGGCACAATTCAAAAGGCAACTTTATTGTTCTGCATGTTGATTCTCTTTTTATAGTCCAGTTGAAAATTTTTTTTTTTCAAAATCAGTGAAATGTTTTTATCAACTAGAGAACCTGTCATAAGTAATGAACAGTTCCTGACATTATTGGCTGATAAGCTATTTTGTTTAGCAGATTTCTCCTTGCTTAGCCAATTTCTGTGTTTTCAGCAGAGTTGTGGAATCTTCCCCTGGGGCTAAGGTCTCCGATCTGTCCGTAATTTGATGGGGGAAAAAAACTGATTATCTGTCTATGATCACAGGATTACGCTGGATGGTCTCCATTCTCCCAACTTGGACAACGACCCAATGCTGGGTATGTCACCTCTCCGGGGGAAACTTCAAGGGGACGAGAAGACATTAGGGGGATTCCCTGTCAAATTCCTGGTTCTTGTGGTAAGGTGTTCGCTTCCTGCTATAACTCTACCTGTGTGGTGACGTTGTACATATTTTACATTTTGTACATGTGTCACACTATGAAAGCTTTACACCGAAGTCTCGTTGATTCCAGTGACTTTTTTTCAACATGGATTCACAGGACTTTGAAATCATCAAAAGTCGATCCAGTTCCTCCGACTAGTGCTTTATTTTGAGTTTAACAAATATAAATGCAGCTGTTCAGACCTGCAGACAGCAGACTGCTATATGACTACCCAGAAAAGTTTCAGTGAGTCTGGTAGACTGTGTGCACACACTGTTTCATGACTGTCCTGTTTGGACGAGGCACAGTGTATTTTGGTTTCAATGTTTTCAAGGCCAGGTGTGCCGTTTAACGGTGGCACTCAGCCATCTGTCAATTTAATAGACGTATTGTGCCCATTAAGTCTCATGACCTATAATGGGTATCAAACATCCGCAAACATTGCGTCCTCTCATAGCAAAGTGTGTCATAAATGTCATTTACCGGAAATAAGACTGACTGTCGGTAAAGTACTCAGACTACTGATGCGCTGAGCACTATACCCAAAAACAGCATTAGTTTTGGTAAACAACACTTACAACACTTTTCTATGGAAGGACGCAATGTTTGTTGATGTTTCATACCCACTACAGGTCACGTGACTTAGCTTGTGCAATTGGTCTATTGTTGTTGTGTAAAGGGGCATTTTCATACAACATCCTTTGCTGGCATTGTCCCAGATTTCCGATTTCTTTTCTTGTGGCCCTTGTCAGATGCTGTGAGTTTCTTAAGTTCCGACTAGCTGCAGATTAAGTACAAGCTCTTGTTTCTTGACACATGAACAAATGCTGCCAATCTGCAGAAGCGGCCCTCAAGGAGGGCGCAACGTTTTCCAAGGTTCAAGTGCCTGATATGCATCGCCCTATTGACACGCTTTGCTTCAACTATCTGTCTATTCAGACCAGGTTATCAAAGATACTCGGCATCAAGAAGGACCTCTTGCAAGAACTGAAAGACATGAACACAAACGCCGAGAGGATGGTAAGCTCAAACCAGACCGTGAACTGGTCACGACTTGCTCAAACTGGTATCACTATTTCTTCGTCTTTCTTCTGCTACACTGCTGAAATTGTTATTGATTTTGATTTGACGGCTTTAACAAAACGTGATCTGGTTTGACCTTCAAATACCTGGGTTTCTCAGACTCTCCCTCCCCCCCAGGATCTAGGCTGTCCCATGCCTGAACTTTTTGTAAACTTTACATGCATGCAAGGGTATTTATTTTGAGTGGATATCGGAAGTTTAAATTCAGCCTGTCAAACTGTTTTGTTAAGGGTTTGTCATAGTTCATACCTTTATGCATGTCGGCCCCTGCATGCGTCAAGCACATGCGAAAGAGAAACATTAACTTTTTGGGCCGACCTGTCTCAGAAAAAGTGGCACCTGTGGAAAACGGTGCTTAAATAATTGTAAGACATGACTCGGGAAAAACTCTGCAGACTCTGCACCACAGGTGCCCCCCAACTCCGCTCTTGTAGGGTATACCTATTTTGAACTGTGGTTCATTTGCAAACGATGTTCACAATGTGCTTGCAAGTCACAAAACTGTTCGTAAGTCATTTTTACAAGTGTTGTTAGTCTAAGTTCAAAGCCTAAAATTCTCCCAGCGTTTGCTTCAGATATACTAATCAAAACAAGTTTAAGGAACACTTTCTATTTTGTGTATACTCTTTTATATGAGATATTTTACTGCTGAAAATGTGCATTTGATGTTTTGAAACATTTTTAAAATTTTTTATTTCAATGAGTACATCATCGAGACAAACAAAAAATGAAAGAACCAGACCCCACTCATTGCTTTGAAAAAAATTACAAGTTAAGAAAGGAGCGGTCCTTAACTTTTTTTGAGTAGTGTATATGTCTTTCATCAGCTTTGATTTCCCAAGTACCGCAGCAGTTAATTTATTTTGCCCAGTTGATTTAAACTCCAACAGGGCTGTATCCTCCAATTTCAGGATGCTTTTACACACACCCTAGGAAGTTAGGGTGATTGTTTTTTAACAAATAGTGGTTGACTGTTATTCCTGTATCTGTGTGCATGTGTGTCCACCCTTTTTTCTCCCTGAACAGCAATCCTTGAACCAAAGTTCAGGGTTGGACTTCAAGGAGAAATATGCAAAGTGCGTGCTGCAGTTGGAGAAGCTGAACGACGCCCTCAACAGGCACCTAAACGATGTCCAAAAATATTGCCAAGAGGTAAGAAGATGTAGAATACAGGTTATTCGTAGGTGGAGGGTATCTTCGTTCTCCTTCCATTTGAAGAGCAGCTTAGAGTTTCCGATCTGGGCTAGACAGCCAGGTCAGTGCTGCGTCTGTAACCTCATAGTGTTCGCCCAAGACGCTAGTGCCTGGTAACAAAGCATGCATAGTGATTCCTCGAACGGCTCCACGAGTAGACTAGTTCATAAACGTCTTGGGAATCTTGTTGGGGCGGTTGAATTTTTTTCCTTATTTTGTCTGTAGGTTTTCCTAGGGAACCAATCAGGCATCACAAAATGGTTTATTGTCAGTAGCGCAATGGTTGTGAAAGTGCACACTTCTTTTGCAGAATTGAACTGTGAAGAGCGATGATCAAGCATGGTAATTTGGTATGCAGTGCAGTGATGTCCCCCGTGCATTACTACTGGTACCAAATGACAAGCAGTCATTTGTTCAAAGATATTAATCTGTACATCAACAGTCTAATTTGAAAAGAATAGTTATATCCTCATTGCAAGAATCCCAAGATGTTAGTACGAGCATGGTGTTAGAAAGAAAACAAAAATCCCAGTTTACAACAAATGCAGCCATTAGCACTGATCACGGACATCTTGGGCCAAGACAGGTGACTTCATGAATTGCCTTTAGTTCCCCGGGGGAAGCACCTAAGAGTGGAGGTTACACAGGTTCCATTGAAGGCAGCGGTGTATAACAAGTGGAAGCATAATTATGAGTGAGATTAAAGGAAAATGACTCCCTGGTAAGAGATTATGAAGTAGGGCGGAGCACAGCACCCAAAGTGGTTCGTGAAAGCAGCTGCCTGAACATGAATGTTTGGGTTTTACAACTGATACTATAAGCAGTGGAAGCCAATTTTGATTCAAACTACGAAGAGTTTGTAGGGGTCTATAACCTTGTAGGAAGGAACATATTTTTTTGTGAGTTCAAAATGGTTGGATAGACTGAGCCCTTTTGGCCTCAGCAGTAGATGTATTGACCCGTGTAATTTTTAACGGAGGGTGGGTGCATCCACCAACTCTTTGAATTTCAAGAACGGGGGGTGGGGAAACTTTGCATTGTTTAATTGGCAAATTGTACACTCATTGTGCTGCTGTCTGAAATGGAGCACACCAAAGATGTAGTTTGGATTCTGTACTTGAGCAGACCTTCTTTTTAATGGAGAGATGATCTCTCCTGGGGAGTCAGGCATGAAGCCTGCAGCAGCTGTTTTCCTTCAAATCTGTAGTGTCTTTGCTTGGGCACTCATGTCATGGTGCGGTGGTGCCCATCTGCATGGAGAAGATAACCGATTCGCCAAGATTTGCCACACGGAGCAAGAATGAAGGTGTACCGGCTGACAAGTGTACTGGCATGGATTGACCAAAAGGTCTTTCTCAAATGGCGTCGCCTCCTACAGATTGCCACATGCAGCGGCTTTGTGGATGTCAAATTTTCGTGGCGTGCATTAGACACGCTGTATTTCAAAGATTTTTGTATCAACACGTGTGCAAGTATAGAACATTTCCGGGCAAGGGAACCCAGTGAAGTTAAGTATGCATTTGCTTTAAAATAATGGTGTCCTGTGAGAGATGAGTATTTGTATTGGGGTGGGACGGAAAGTTTGCGTAGGGCCATACACATTATTTAAACAAAAATACTAAAAAAAGACCTCTTACCACTGATACTTGTGCAGTTTTGCTGACAAGGATAATTTGCCAGCTGTGACAATTTACCAAAGAAAATGATTGGCCAGCAAGGACAATTGGCCAGCAAGGATAATTTTGCAGACAGGGATCATTTGCAAACTGGGATATTTGCCAACAGGGAAGTTTTACTAACGGGGATCATTTGCTCACTGGGATCATTTGCCAGCAGGGGTCATTTGCAAACAGGGATCATTTGTAGACAGGGATCATTTGCCAGCAGGGGTCATTTGCCAACAGGGATCATTTGCAAACAGGTATCATTTGTAGACAGGGATCATTTGCCAGCAGGGGTCATTTGCCAACAGGGATCATTTGCAAACAGGGATCATTTGTAGACAGGGATCATTTGTAGACAGGGATCATTAGCCAGTA
>NW_019091400.1:162678-176173 GCF_001949145.1 Acanthaster planci
ATTTGCCAACAGGGATCATTTGCCAACAGGGATCATTTGCCAACAGGGATCATTTGCCAAGGAGTTTGTGTATGAAACTCCCCTCCTGCCTCCCACTTTCTCATATGCATATGGATTTTTCTAGAAAGTGATAAATACTGTCCACTCGCAATTGGACCAACATTTAAATCCGATAAAGAAGTTAAACTACCGTTTCAATGGCTGTCCATTTTCAATGGTCTTCAGATAAGCAATCTCTTTTGAAGATTTGTTTACACATGAAGGTGCATTTAATCCATCAGTAACTTTCCTTAACAAAAAGTACTCAGACCTTTATGTTTTAAAGAAACCATTCTCTCTCCACACCTCTCCTGGAAACTAGATGGTACAACTTGATACCTTCTAAGAAACAACAACGGACATCCTCTTGAAAAGATAACTATTAGGCCAGGGTTTTTACATCTTCTGTGTTCATGTATTTTCAAGTGATGAAGAAAATAAAATTCTTTTTGCTTGTGTTTTGAGTGTTTTATTCTAGTGTCCGCACTTGCTTAAAAAGTTAAGTATTGAAATAATATCCTGTTCATATGCTTTAAATAAACATTATTTGAAGTGTTCTTTAAAAATTTTGAAATTGGGTCCTAACTTCATGAAATACATTGTGGACATTTTGAAGAACAGGCTTTAACAAGTAGATGTACGTCCAGTTATTTGGACAGTTTTATCGCTTGAAAATTGTTGACGACATCTTGTTAATGTCATTTGATAAAAAAAAAATCAGTAATAAGTAACCTACCAGATGGGGAATTTTGCAGATACATGTTGTAAAATTCTGTCTGGAAGAGTTTTTGAAAAGATTCGGTGCACAGCTAATTTTGTGGGATTTTTTCTTTACACATCCTGGGATTCCTACTTTTAGCGGATTGAAACAATCTAAAAGAATTCTGATTTGTGACTTGGATTTCCATTTACAATCGAAATTTTTATATTTCTGAAAGGTGGAGCATGTTAGATATCTTGGTAAAACATTAAGCTTTTACCATTTAAAAACATGTTTAAAGGGAGAAAAAATGCAGTATGGTCAGTAGAAACAAAAGTAATGAGTTCACAAACAACATAAGAGTTGTGAAAATTTTGAATTAAACATTATAGCAAAGGGAACAGACGACCATAAAACTGGTGATAAATGGTCATATGTAAATTTTCCTATCTGTCTCTTGATGAAACTTAATTTAAAACACGTGAGGTTTGAGATTTCGAAAAAAAATAACTCCTTTTTGAATCGTTGCAGATACTTGAAGATTCGCGCGGTTTTCCCGCAATTTTTTTCGTACATGACCTGCGTGCATGAATCCAATTGGTCAATACATCGACCCACTCAAATCTGATTGGTCCGTCGATTCGACTTTTCACGACCAATCGCGTCAAATCAACCTGACTCGTAACCTTTCTGAGCATGCGTGGATCAATTTAAATGCCCAAATTTCAATATGGCTTCCTCAGTTTAAAAACCAGGAGAAAATTCGAGCTCTTTGTTCGGCGGCCTTGCAAGAATTTTGTCGGCGGTGCCTGAAAAATCTCGGCAATAATGGCGTTAAAATGAGCCGGTTTGGACCAGAATCATGGAAGATGAACCCCAAGGTGGCGTACATTTCGCTGCTAACGGGAACCAATCGTTACTCGCCGTGAATTTCGAGGGAAGCCCGGGTGTGGCACGGCGCTTGGCCGATGCGGGTATGCCGCAAAAATCACCGCGGAAACGGAAGAATTATGTCCCCGTAAAAGTCGTCAAAATACCGAGGCAGGAGGAGGAGGACTTCAACGGGTATCACTGGGACGACGAGGACGAGGATGAAGACGAAAAGAAGGGAGATTTGGAGGGAGATTCCGCGGTAAATATCGTGGGAAAAATGACAGAATTGCAAGCCAGTGCAATACGCACGCATTCTTCGTCGTTGGAAAAACCACGTTTGGAGTTGTGTACACAATCGTTGCATTGTCACAGGGGAATGCGGCTGACTAGTGTTGCTTGCATTGCGCTGAGCGTGGTTATGCCTCGCTATTCCAATGCCCCCGAATCACCTGCTGAATTCAAAATGTGAATGAAGGAGAGGTTGCAGTTCAGTGATTAAATCTATATCATAAATCACAAAACAACAACATGAAAATAACCATTCAGCCTTGAAAAGCATGCAGGTATGGCAGGAATCATATGCTGTGCATGTGAATGCTGTACACTGTGGCATGATAAATGCTCATGAGTTTGTTCATTTTTATTTTTTTGGAACGTACTCCGTGGTTAATGAGCAGTACATACAGGTTTGATATTTTTGATTTGTTTGTAGGTAAGTAATTCATCAGTGTCAGGTGGCAGGTCTTTCTCAGATTATCGTATTTAACCTGTTCGAGCAAGTACATGTGACACATACATTTAATTAGTTACTTTGTCTTAGCCCTGCATATATTATCAGGAGATATATATGTAGTCATATGTATGAAGCCAAACCACGGTGGTTGTGTTTCTATTGCACATGCCCAATGTGTATTAGACTCGCTTTGCAGCCGTTCATCCGCTGTTAACCTGTGTGAATAAGCCATTTGTGAGTTAAATTTGAATAAAATCTGGTGCACTGAGTTATCTGAATGCACATAAACATAACAATTTCCCCAGACTAAAGACACTATTGCTATACCTCCTGATTCGGGGCAAGCTTTCGCATAGCGACCACCATCTCTGGAATAGACTGGTTCCTTTGTGCCCTTCTTATCCATTGAGAACAGTGTATTGTTGCAAGGCATCTCTTATGTAACTAAGCAAAAGCTTGCCCCGAATCACAAGGTTTAGCAACAGTGGTTTTAGTAAGGAGAATTCAAGTTGTTATGTTCACGTGAATTTAAGGAACTCATTGTACCAGATTTGGGTCAATGTTAACTCACAAAAGGCTTATTGCGGTTACAGCATAATGGTTTGTGATGCATGGGGTATGGGTTCAAATGCCGGGTCGAAATTGTGGACAGGGTGTTTTTTTTTTTGTTTTTTTTAAGGAAAATAAAGCCCGAATGTCATAGGAGCCTAATTTCACACGTGAAGTTTTTATGGTTGGTTGAGTATCTACTTGTAGGTTTCATGCATTGTGCATGGTTGTGAACCGTGGTTTGGCTTCATATGTGTGATTGCATACATAGCTCATTATCAGTATATAGTCCTTGGTGATGCTGCTATTTCTTGGCATCAGAAACCTATACACAGTTTATGCAGTTCTGTCCTTTGGAGATGGATGTGATGATCAGTGGCATAAATCTGTACATGTAACACAACTGAGAAATAAAATTGATTGCCCTACTGTGCCACTACTGCCCTGAGCGCTGCTCATGACACATTTTGTACATATTATTTTTACTCGCATCCCATAATCTTGGATCGAAATGACATATTTGAAGCTTTTATACTTCACCCCTTTTCAGTACCGATATTGAATACATCTTGGCTGTTGGGGAAATTCCAAAAATAAGTTTCCTCTCTTTATCTCTTGCCATGAAAAAGGGATAGATAAACCAAAACAATAGCCCATCCCCCAAGTTAAAAAGTGGTCGGAGATACACTCCTCCCCCTTCCATTCCCCTTTAGGACTTACGCCCCGTTGATGAACATGCAGAGCATGTTTGGTGCCTGAATTTGCAGTATACCAACCACAAGCAGCAGGTTTCAAGCAGTACTGACGTGAACCAGTTTAACACTGACATTGAAACAACATTTAGGGGTCCACTTGGTCGAGCACAATGTATATCAGATGGTTAGGAAATCTGGCAAATACATGTATGTGCTCTTTAGTACATCTACATTCGTATGTAGACGTACACAGCTGATAAACTAATGGTTCATTTGATGGGGCCATGTAAAATGAAATAAAGAGGAGGCCCTAACAAGTACTTTGGCGTCACATGGTACGGTGAAACGTGGAACACATTTGTTTTTAAGGTTTATTGTCGATCATTTTTTGTTTCATGTTATATTTTTTGCGGGACAACATCGGTTGTTTGACAGTCTCTCAAGACTGTAAAAGTGAAACCTTGGTGAAACAAAGGTTTAGTGCATGGGATGCAAGCTGCTATGCTCTGCAAAGTCGGCATCATGGAATTAATCTGATATTGTTGAAAATCTGTACCTTGGGTGTCTGTGTCGAAAGGATATCAGTGGTTACTGTGAAGTCACAGTTGCATGCTTTGTGTTGTGCTGAGGCTTTAGATCTCCATGGAAATTGAAATTTACCCGGCCTTATTTATACTTTGTACAACTGCACTGAGCACTGGATGAGCTTACCCAGAATCAAAATCACCCTAAAATTTTGTCCTGTGTTTGTGTGTGTTGACTCAGATTGCACCGGAGCAGGGACTACCGCCCTTGTCGGAGCCCACGGCCGATCGGTTACAGTGCGATCAGGAGGCCAGTCAGATGGTTCACGATGCCAACCTGGCGCTGGGCGACCAGGCCGTCAAGAACCCCAAGCTGAACGATTTGATAGCCAGCTTGACATCTTTAATGCTGCAGATCAAGGTAGGTGGCACCAGGAATATCAACCCTACACCACAGACCCGTCATGGGGCAGCCATCTTGCTTTCCTACCATTCAAAGCAGTGTAACGAAACTGAGACTGCATCTGAATCTAATGTCTAGAGCTAGATCTTGGTCTTCACTGCATTACCTGTAGACAGTAGACCTAGCCGTAGCTCTGGAAGCCCATTTTGGACACGGCCTGAAAAATAAAGTTTGTTCCTTTTTTTCAACAAGTGAAATTGTGCTACCATTGCCAAAGGGGCTACTGGGAACAAGAAAAACATGGCAGCATCATGACAAAGGCTTATTTATTATTCCATCGTAGACCGCTCTCATATTGCCTACTTCATACATGTATTTGTATGGGTGACCAAAGTTGACAGAAAAAAGATCACCTTTGGTAAGTGTCAGATTGCACACAAAAAAGTGCAGTCAACTCTTGTTGATACAAGGACCTCGGGACACATTTTACACGTATTCCCATTCATAGATAATGTGCAAGTCAGACCATCAAAACAAATGTTTTAAAGATTTAACTTTCCTCATTTTTTTCAAATACCCCTGTGGCCATGTTACTGTTAGTTCCTCTCGTGAGCAGTTGTAAACAATTTGGAGATTTTCAAAATGGAGTCTCAAAATGCTGAATCACAGGAAGTATTGGGCAAACATAAGTGAAGATTGTGAACAAAGGGAAAAGGAAACCAGATTTGATTGGAGTCGAAAGGTCATGGGACACCGGGAAAAGGTTCACATCAGCCAGTCAGTGCTCTGTCAACCATTTAAGACTGGCCATGTTATGAATTTTCTATAAGTGTGTGGCATTCAAGAAAACTGGTACATGTGTGTTGTGGTGTTAGACTGAAGTACACATACTCGTCATGAATAAACCATGACCAAACAAAGAGAAAGACTTTTGAACAGAAAGGTTCCAGACACCTGCCCAGTTTTTCCACTTCCCTTCATTTCCATGTGGGGCAGAAGTAGTGTACATGTACATGGAAGTCTCATCTTTCCATACATCCAATGTACGTACTTCTGTCAGTCACTGTACTTTACAACATGATCTCTTTGTTCTGCTGCTATTTTCAGTGTCAGTTTTTACACATGCGCCACCTTGTGTCTGTTGAACTTGATATGTTCAGTTTGCATTTGCAGATAAAAGCTCTTATTGAAAAGTTGGCTTGGTACTGGGTCATTCCATAAATTCGGGGTCCAAAACTGTGACATTATTGTGTCCTTACACCAGAACATATACATATCACTGAAATTGATTTCAAACAATTTCTAGTTGTTTGGCAGGTAATTTGCATTCATGAATACCTTAGAGAGTCTCCCTATTCAACAAAGCGCAACTTGACCATGTACTAACATTTTATAATGCCTGCTGAGAAGTGATAATGCTGGCTGCGTAAATCACATGCTGGGACCTGGATACGAGAGAGTTTGGTCGATTCTGATTGGTCAAGGGTCTGTGCATATGGCTCGCCACCCATTCACCAGTTGGACAATTTACACAGGGAATATTCCATAAAATAAACAGGGGTGTTCAAGAAACTGCAAGTAAAATTCCAGCACAAAATTGCTTGAAATCCGTCATCTTATTGACTGCTTTTGACTCTCTGACAAAAAAGTTTCTTTATGAATGGGAATATGCAGCTTAGGCATTAGTCGCATTAATTCATCTCTCTTGGAATGTGTTCTGAACTTACAAAATCTTATGTCAGATGTGACAGGGACACAAAAAAAGAGTCTAATTTATAGAATGACCCAACTGTAGAGTTGTTACAATGAGAGTTTGGAATGTAGTCATTAATATTCATGGGGTACGTAAGTGTACATAGTATGTGTACTTACCATGTATTTGCCTTAGCTTGGTACATCTGTTCACATCACTGAGGATAAAAATTGTGCGCCTGCACCTTAGTGATTTGTCTGTTTAGTGCATTTTAAGTGTACCCTCGTAAAGTCAATTTTTCCTCTTTCGTGCGCAGCTTTAATACATTGCATACTTTCCCATACCTGGAGTCTTATGGGAAAAAAACGTTTTCCGCATGTTCTTGTGGTTCAGGAAAATATTCCAAAATGGCAGACTACATGTAGATGGAGTTGATGTGGCTGATACAGTGAACTTGTGCTCTTCAAAGACGTCCCTAATGTCTGATTTCTGTATTCGCTGTCCTTGTAGTCGTTAGCGAAGAATGACATGAATTCCTACGGCTTCAAGTCGCTGAACGAGTCATTAGAAGAAATCAAAAAGAAGATTGATCCTTCAAATCTCAGGTCAGTTTAACTTGTTGCAACAGCAGTGATACCGAGTTTGAGCATAAGCCCCCTTGGCTTTCAAATACCTCTGTAAGATACAAGTGCCTGCAACAGGAGTCAATTTCACCATTCAAAGACAAAAAAAATGAAAAGAAACAGAAAAATGTATCCAACTTTGCCTTTCCCTAAATGTTTCTTAAAAACTTTTGGACAACAAAAATGGTTGTAACATTACTGCTGTCTGTACATCTGTATACATAATGAGAGCTCATGGCTTGTTATTAATTATTACTGAAATTTTATTTAAAACTTATTGATAAAAACGTTCAAAATCTTTATTCATTATCTGAGAAGTTGCAATATATCTTGTTATTGTTTTTGAGTACCCTGTCTCATTATTTTAAATCAGTTTCAGACATGAATGGAAGGGTGTTTGGGTACACATGCACACGTTTCTCCCAAAACAGCTTTTTCTAGCCATCCCGTGGCCGGGGTTGGCTCTGATCAAGGAAAAATGCCAAACCCTTTTTTATTCTTTCAACCTGCCTGGAATGTCTTACCAAGAAAACAAACCTGAGACAAAGTAATCATCTGAATAATTTCTTTGCACAAGCAAGTACATTTTTACCCCCGTTTGTTCCCTGATTAACTTACTTACCGGCCATCCTTCAAGGTCCAAAAAATGCCAGAACCGAAGAATTAACTATGGATGCTCTTATGAATGTTCATGAAATTCTCAATTCAGTCCAACACTGGCTTTCATTATGGTCGTGTATACAATCCATGGCCTCACATGTGTCAGTCCACAAGAATTAAGCAATGGGAAAATTAGGTATTTTTGTCCAACATACCTCAGAAATACAAGTGTTGTGTGGGAAAGGTTGGTCCATTAGTGGTAAAATGGGTGTGATTGTATGACATCAGTGGAAAATGCTTTGCAGTGATATCAGAAAAATGGTCAAGGGGGGGAGCATTCTGCCACATTTCTGGTTAAAGCATGAATCAAGAGGACTTCATCACCAATTGCAGTAGCGGGAACACAAGGTGATGTGTTAGTTTAAGGTTGCAATGGAACTGAACGTCTCATTGTTGTTCTTTTTTTCAGATGTTTCCAGGACAACGTGGAGGTTCACATTGCACATATCCAGAGCGGCATGAGCCAAATGGGCAACCTGCACGCATTTGCTGAAAAGAACGTTGACTTCTGAGTCCTGGTACTTCCAACTTTCAACACACACCTCTCAATTCAGGCTTGACCCTTCACTCCCGGTGTGACTTCTACACTGTCCCGGGACCTTCAAGAAGTCACGTGACACCCACACTGTCCTCGGAATTCAAAGTTGTCATGCGACATACAAAGTTGTATTATCAAAAGCAAAGCAAGCACCTTTGCGTGCCTTTGAGATGCCCTTTGACCTTTGACCCATAAGAATGGCTCCCTCCATACTCCCATGGGACACCACGCTGTTTCAGAAAATGGTGTTGTTACTTACAGCTTTTGTTCACTGTAGCACACGAATGGCAAAGATTGATTCGGTTGAAGCCTCATTCTCGCACAAAAATGTAAAGATGTATTTGGAAGCAAGCTATGGTTTTCTTCGAAATCCCTTGGTAATCACCAATTTTGTTGTAAACCTACCTTACTTGTCTGGTAAGACTGAATTCTCTCAGTTTTGTAACTAGCCATTGTTTTCGTCCTCTTGTAAGTTTGTCCGATACGCTCTGCAATCAGTGATGCGAATTTTCACTCTGTTTTACGTCTGATGAATCACTGAATCTCTCCCCAGTCACTCCCCACTTCAGTCAGCCTCTCTGCCAATATGAAATCCGTCAGCTAAAAGAACTGATTTGATCATTGCACCGAAATTGTTAATCCCTGACTGACACTGTCAATCTCTACCTCAGAGTCATCTATTTGGCTGAAAATGACAGAAACACAGTGGGTTTGTTTTTGACCCGTTGAAGTGTTACACAAACGAGTCGTTACGATTCTTTCCTTGTTTGTCACCCCCCCTGCAAGGAAAAAAAGGGGTAAGTTGTCCTTTGCATTGTGCCCGTTGTCTAAGATTCGGAGGTGGCCTTTTGCCCACCTCTTCCTGCTATGGAGTACCAAAGGGAATGTGTCACGCGAACAATTTTGTGTGCACAAGGCATTAATTGAGGAACCGGCGTGTAAACCAACATATGCGTGCATACTCCATTCGTTCCCACTACACTCCCTGGTTCAAAACGACCTCGCATTTTGGTATTGTATAGTAATCAGACAGCTCCACAGAATTGGCTCTTTGGTCCTTAGACCCGAGTTCCCGTCCTAGGTCTCATGAGACCCTGAATAACCCAAGGGCAAGACTGCGCACACTTTGTCCCGTACATAATGGAGACTTCACCCTCAACAATTGTTGAGGATTTTAGCATTTTTCATTGTACTGTTGGACATTTGGAGGAAGAACTCCCACAAGAATTTCTTACATTACTTAGTCTTTGTGATGGCTGTGTAGTTTAAAAAAACTTGGGTGTTGTGTATACGACAGAATGGGGGACCTTTTTCAAGGATTCGCATGTACCCCTAATGTGACTACATCTCGTGTTAAATGCTTGACCCTGACTTCCGTTTATTCCTGTGTTAGGAATACACACCACGTAGTAAGGTTTGGAAGATTTTGAGCCAGTGGACTCTTCTGCCCTCCCCCCCCATGTATCTGTAGCCATGGATGCTGGAGGATATCATTTCTTATATTTTTTTCCTCACTTCATCAGATATTTTTCCAAATCACTGCCTGAGTCTTAGGAAAAAATTGTTTTGATATTGTTTTCCAAAGCATAAAAGAAACTATGTACCATAGCTCTGAGTTGTTAATTTGTAAAATATGTGGATAACAGACGTGTATTTTGTGATGTGCAAAAATTTTTGTATAGCTCTGGAATTTAGTTGCAAGCTTGCATTCTGTTTTGTGAGCTTATTCTGTTGGAATCTGCTTTGCCAAAAAGTTTGATTTTTGGTGCAAGCAATTAAATGTTGTTCAGATTGTGATTAGATTGTTGGGCCCGTTATCAACCCTGCAGTGTGCTTGTTGCTGGAGGTCTCGTTTTGTAATGAGTGTATCCAGGTTCTGGAGTTCAAGGTCAGTGACTGGACATTAAAATGGTTGTTAGACACCTTCAACATACTTAAAAGTCTGGACTCTTAGGGTGCGTTGGAGCGAGCTACTCATGTTAACACAAGTATACTCCTGAGCGCTTGAACAGCTGGAGGGTCAGCAAGAGTATACTCTCGCTAGAGGGGGAGTGTACTCTTGTACCCGAGTGTAATGCGCACTCATCCCACTCGTGTTAACAGGAGTAACCGCGCGAACGCACCCTTAATGCTCCTTGTCAACACAATGAAGCCACTGGTCAGTGGAGCCACTGGTAGCTATCTTACTGGGCAGGACACAAAGCTCTTACAAAGGCTTCCCCACCATTGCGAACCAGATTCAGTTATGGAATCAATAGACACTATGACACGCGAGCCAACCAGCAGCTTTATATTGGGCATGGTAAGATGGGTGCTGGTGGCTTCAGTCAGTACAAAGGCATTGAGAGTCCAGACTTCTTGACATGATTTCCAAGTTGGACACATACAGACATGGTTGTCACCAGACTAGACCATCCTTGACAATATCCATGTATTTTCCAAGCCCAGATTATGTCTCCAGGTTTTTCTGTTCCCTTACAACTACCTGTAGGCCTTTTCAAATATCGTAAAAAGACTTCCCATCTTGAGCACTGTCATCCGGTAACTAAGAACTCTACCTTTACTGAGCCAAAAAGTTCACATCAAGGATCTCAAAATCAGTCAAAGCTGAAGGAGATAAGCCACTCTCTGAAAACTTGGCCAAATGCTTTCTACTCGAGCTGATTTGTACAGTGGGTGTGTTTGAGTAGCTTCCACAGGCTGATTCAGTTCAACCTTGACCAAACCGTCTTGCTTGTCTGACACACAGCACACACGGCCTTCCCAGGTCTGGGTTGTCCTGTGGAAGCTACTCTTATGCAGTGTGTCTGATAACCTGGCAACCTGCGAGATTGTGACATCATGGCAGATACCTTGCAAATTTGCCTACGTGGTACACATTTCAATTCTGGCAAATCTCATGTCGGCGTGCTTCATGATGTCAAATCCACATTTTCGTAGAGTGCGAGTTTTCTTTTGCATTTCAGCTCTAACAAATTCCACTTTAACAGCCCTGATGGTAGTGCCTAGCTGCTACCATTCATTTCAACCATCACGGCAGACCCTGGGATTTAGTGGTGACCCATTGGAGACAAAGAAAAGTTTTTCCCCATATATGTTTAGATATAAGGATTAGCACAAAAACTTGTGGTTTATTCATTGCACGTACCAGTAATGTTTGATTATGTGGAAGAGTTGGTGTGTCGGTCACCTAGAGTCGTTTCCTTTTGTTGAAAGAATTAGCATTGCTTACATCTTTATCTCTTACTAAAAGTGCTTTATGAAATTTTTGCTTTAATCATAGTTTTAAAAAAAATTTGCCCATATACTCCAGTTTTAAATTAACATTTGGCAAAGTACAGCATAGTAATAGACTTGTAACATAACCAAAGTCATGTTTTGGTGACATCCGCGCTTTCCTATGGTAGTGAGGTATGACATGATCCATACAGCCTTCATAGGGAAGCACACGTAAACAAAGTGTGAGGTTATGTTATAGGTCTGTTGTGAGTAGTTGTTTACAGTGAATAGCCCACCCAAATCAACAACTTTCGTTGTTTCAAAAGAAACATACATGTATCTTTGATGCATTTTAACCCCCCCCCAAAAAAATTTCCAGTGAAGAATAGCTTAGCTAAAACTAGATGTGACTTACTAAATGTAATTAATCACAGTCAGCCTGTTTAGTTGACATGTTTGACAAAAATCAATTTACCAAACTGAATTGGTGTATCAGTTCTTCAACACCCTTCGGTCAAAACTGTCATCAGGACAATTTCTAGAGGGAAATTGGATGCAAATGGAAGAAAAAATTTACTTTTCTTTTTAAAGAATTGTCCAAAACATTTTAATGCCAAAGGAGTAAGAAAATTCTATACGAATAATTTTGAACCAACTTTGGTTGATACCCTGTGTCTACAGATGTGTTCCATGTGTGTCATCTACATATGTACCGTGTTCCTACATGTATTTACTTACCTTAAATTCATGATGCCAATAACTCTGCAGGTTGGAACGCAGGCTAGGTGTTGGATAAATAGGGATTTACAAAGAAATTCAAGTACGTTAATATACTACAGATTTTCATATTGTGTACGTCATTTTCAGGTTGTACAAAAATTTGAGTCTGAATCATAGAAAAGGCCCAGTCAATTGTATTGCATTTTTATTTTAGTGTCGTATCAATCTTGTTCCAATTTTTTTGTAATTGTTTCTAAAAGTTGTAAGCACTAAAAACTGCTTTATTTACATTTCATGTATAAAACTTGTACATATATAAATAAGGTAAATTCGTATTTCAATTAAATATTCGTGTAAAAAAGTTCACCTTTGTGTCTGTTAATTTCTTGCTTATTTTGGCCTCTTTTGCTTTTCATTGTTTTGAGTGATTGTCAGATGAAAAGGGAACCACAGACGTGGAAGTTTTGTGATACGCTTGATATGCTGATGTTCTGGTGTCTTGATGTCCTGATTTGTTTCCTAGACATCTACAAATTAGAAAGGCGGCACACGTCCAAGCCCTCTCCCTTATCACCTCCATGTTGCAGTTTTGAAATGTACACGACCTATCTGCTCTGATACGAAGCACCCCTCATCTGCTGAACGGAGCCGGTTTGCCAGTTTTCATTTTACTGGTAGCGATGTGACCGTAACCCGTGCATTTTATAATCGTCCCGACACAACGAAGTGCACCACCGACCGCAGGAGCCTCTGAAAATTCTAGGAAAATTGTGCCGTCGATTCTAACTCAGGGATACCGTGCACGATGTGGGGCCGATGGGTCCCCCCCCCCTACATGTCCAATCCTATACACATTCTAGATTATTGTTACCTAACACATCCCCCTAGAAGCCTGTAAANTGAAGGCGGGGCTCAAACACAAATCATGGTTTAATTTGCTCTAAATTCCCCCTTGTAAAATGTGTGCTCAGATATTTCACCCGGTTAAAACTGCCCTCACTAATCCATGGTATCAACGGATTAACTTAATTCTCAGTGGAATTTTGAGGTCAGAATGTGGGTCAAATACCTGAATAATAGGTTTACAAACTGTAATTGAGATTTTTTTGGCCTTTAAATTTCATTTATTTTACAAATTTGCTGTAGAAGTGAATTTTCAAGACTTCTTTTTTTGACAGGCATACCTTCCGATTGTTATTTGATTTAACTAAATTATCCATTTACAAGTTTATCGATCAATTTCTAGTATTCGTTAGTTATTATTGCTTGACTGATGTGAGCCACATTGCAAAAGGCCGCTCTTCAAACAAACCCTAACCCACGACGATCGACGAGCAACAGGGAGCACCTGCGACGCAACTACGCCTTATTATCATGTAAAATGTCTACAGTACACACAGTAGTGACAGCACAGGCAGAACAGCGTTACTCGCACATAGCTTACCTAACTTTCCGACTTATTTTGGCCTGCCTTGCTTTTAATGTCCACCAAACAAACAACCCAACACCCCAACAAACAAACAAAC
>NW_019091400.1:176977-189358 GCF_001949145.1 Acanthaster planci
CCAACCAACCAACAAACAAAAAACCGTGAATAGAAAAGGTCAGCATGGGAATCATAATTAAATTTAATTCACATCACCATTGAATATGAAAATAGAAAAATATACATCAACAAGAAAATAACATTTTAACAGAAAAATGTCAGTAAATTGTTTGATTTAGACAAGTAAGCTTTATTATCAGTAGGTTTTCGAGCGTTTCACAATATGCTTGAGAGTATTCAGAGCTTATTCTAATGGATGTTTACCGATGATTTATCCAATAAATAATACAGTACCAACCCATTTTGAGAAGTTACCAGCAGCTACTTTTTAAGTATACAGAGGGAAATCAAGCTCTGTCCCTATTCATGAAGGCAGCCTTTTCTTAGGTTGGCAACGCATACACAAAAATATTCCTCAACACACTTTATTGATTTAAATGATAAAATGATGGCGAACGTGGTCTGGTCAAGCAACCACGTGGGAAGGGTGTTGGACATGCAAAGGGCCACTCCCCCCAATATGGAGGGCGTGACGAAGCATGCCAATCAAATGGTATTGTTAAAAGCGCATTCCACGACAGGCCCGGAGACGTATAATAGTTGGTCGGGTCTAAGCCGTAATTCTTTTACAGACTTGGCGAAAGTTTTCAAATACGCCCGCTAGTAACCGTGACAATACGTCCGCCTCGACGTATAAATCATGGTAGTCTCCGAGATTTCTACAGCCGAACGTTTTCCATACGTTTTGGGCCCTTGCATATTCTTCCTCTGTAACAGACTGCTGCCTCAACGTACGAGCTGTGAAAGATAGCTCGAAGAAGCAGTTGCATGTTTTTAAATCTATCAAAAGAGTCCATATATTCCTAAGGGTAAATTCCCTTTTCTAGTGTAACCTGGGAATTTGCCCCGCTAACTTAATACACAAGACTTTGGGAAAGTAACAAGATCCGAATAGGCTGGTTCAGGAAGACTGGGTCGCGATTTATTTGCAAGGTCAGGACAAAGTTAAAAAAATGAAAAAAAAAATAGAAATGTGATAACAACCCAACACAGTGCCACAAGTGGATTACTCGAGTGACCAATCAAGCACAAACCCCAGCTGCAACTGGTGACAAGAGCAGAAAAGTGCAAATGTGGGAAAGCTGAAGAGAGCTGTGTGTGGTAATGCTCACTCTTCAGAAGCACGCACCAGTCTGAACAATTAACTGCAGGAAGCTCGATGAGCAAAGCTAAACTATAAGGTGATACAGGGTACCAGACAAGTTGCTGACTAAACTAAGGAAGCTTGTAAAAGAAAATGTGTCATGTAAAAAACATTCAAATCTCCCTTCCACACTAGCAGCAGGTCCGTGTTATTTGGAAATCTTTCGTGGATTTGAAATCTTCCGAAGAACAGTTTTTAACTAATCGATCTAACAAAGCAACCACGAAACGAAACGAGTCTAAAAACCTGAGTTGATGCTAAACGAAATGTAATTTTCAGTGCTTTTGGCAAGTACGTTGATTTTACTACCGTCAAATGCTTGAGCGCCCTGCATAATTAAATGAGCGTCGTATTTTTCTAAGTTGTGCAGAATCACCGGAACGGGCGTTTGACTAGGCACGACTCCTAGTTTTAGCTTGCAGTGGGCATGTGCAGGCCCTCTATATTTGCCCGTGATGTGGCAGTGGTCGCGAACTTTTCGAAATTTATGAACGGGCTTTTCGCAACTCATACAAATATCGTCTCTAAAACCGCGTTCGTTTAAAGAACTAAAAGCGGCCTTTTCGCTTTTAGTTTTGGCTCGTCCGTGATTTGGCATGAAAATTGTGATTCTTTGGTTTTGCTAATGTGACTTTCGCAAATCCAGCAAATGTTGCTTTTCTCGTAGATTTTCTGCAACTTGTGCAACCAGGCTAGGGGCTTTGGATCGGCAAATGTTTCGTTGATCTTGACGACCTCTGAAGACAACGATTGCACAAATTTAAAGGCCGCGTCTTGGCCTGTATAGGTTTCGCGACTGGTGCAAATTCGATTGCATCTCGCGACTGCATAAGAATAGCCGCTGGGTTTGTGAATTTGTGTTTTGACCGTTGTTGCGATACTAATATTTTACGGGAGGTTTGCTTACTTTCTGACTCGTGCCAATTGAGGGCGCTCTTATTGGTGACAATTCGCAGCAACACTTATCAGTCACGCGGAAGTAGCTATTTTGAAGTACGAATTTGGAGACAAGATCTGATATCCTTTGATGTTTTGAAGTTATCTTAAGACATAGGGCTTCTACCTATCCTGCAGATTTCAGAGATTTGGATAATTGTGTAGAGGAGCCATTCTGGTTTTGTACGTCACTTATAATAAGCTTGTTTTTCTGAACGTCGTTAGTTCATGAAGTTACGTTACCGGCATACATGTACGTTGTGTCACATGGACAAATTCCCTTCGTGATTGGACGTACTTCAAGGTATCGATTATTATATTGTTCATCCTGCAACGCATTTAGAACTGTGTTTGTGTACGCCCGGCCATCTAAGTGTCTTTGGGCTGGTACAGCAAAGTAGCAGAGAAATCCTACCATTGCAGTGTACAACTTAGGAAGCCAGAATCGTGAGAATTATCTCATCCAGGCATGTATACGTACAAGATTATGATGTGACAAGTCTAACCTGGTGAATTGAGATTACTCACAGTAATAAAGTGATGAACAGAAGCTTGTGTGTCTATTCAAGCTATTTTAGGTGTCAGTCACAAACGGGGCCAGTTACGCGCGAGTACACAGAATCCATCACATTTTCTGTACAAAAGCAGAGATGTACTAGCTGGACGTTGCATTTGATTTGAGTTTTGAGTGAATTTTAAGTGAATTCGTAATCGCAACCTGCAAAGATAAGTAGCCATGGGAGTTTGCATGACAGCTTGGACCAACAAGTAGTAAAGAATGAAGACTTATTCAAACTCTGTAAATCGCGTGGTGGCCATGCTTCAAACATTAAAAGAAAATATAAGGATTTGCTGAAGTCTGTAGAGAGTAAGCTTGAATCAGAGGCTGTCAGAAATAAACTAGCATCACTTAAAGCAGTCCATGGAAAATATCAGGAAGTCCATGCTGAATGTGTTCGCCTAGCTTCACAAGTTACAAGGAAAAGTTACCAAAATATGAACAAAATTTTAATGAGATTGAAGAACTCATTAAAAATGCTCATCATCTGTATAGTGAGTTCATTGCTGGGATGAAAGAGGAAGTCAGCCCTGAAGACAGTTCCTCACAGTGTGGTACAAATGTTTCAAACCGGTCATCACCATCAAGTGCCAGAGCCATGGCCGCAGGTAGAAGGGCAGCGCTTCATATCAAGGCAAAGTTCCTTAGACGGCAGCAGGAATTGGAGCCAGAGCAACTGAGGCATAAAACCCAGCTGGATGAACAGTTACTGAAACAGAAGGCTGCCATGGATTCCCAGCAACTTTAAACAGAAATTGAGGTGGCACAGGCAGAGGAAGAAGCTTTAGCCAAATTTAGGGGCCCTCCGCTGCAAAATTACGAGGCGGTAAACCAGGTAGTGATCCGCAGTAAATGGTCACGGTGAAGGAGGGTTACAAGATCAGCAGCACTTAGCAATGAATGCCTTAGCAGAGCTGCCACCAGCTGACTGCCCAGAGAACATTGATGCCCGGAATTCCAAGCTTAACCCAAATGCAGAGCCTTGGCCCACTCTGCCAAAGGAACCAGAAAGTGCCTTCCTAACACTGCAGCGACAGATGTTGGATGTCATGAACCTTCCAAAGACCAGTCTGATGTCCTTTCATGGCAACCCCATGAACATTGGGCATTCATGAATTCTTTTGACAGTTGTGTCGGAAACTCCTCTGTTAGCGATGGAGCCAAATTGAACAGGCTGTTCGAGTACTGTAAGGGAAAGGCAGCTCACGTCATACAGCCATGCGCAATGATGAAACCTTCAGAAGCTTATGCAAAGGCACGAGCACTTCTCAAAGAGAGATTCAGCAATGATTTTAAGGTCTCACAGGCCTGGGTTGACAAGGTATGTGTGGGCCCAATACTGAAATCAAACAGTACCGAGGCCCTGCAAGATTTTGCTGATGATGTACAGGGCTGTATGGAGACGCTAAAGGCGATGAACAAATTGAATGAAATCGACTCCCGTGTCAGAATGGTTAAAACTGTTGAACGGCTGCCATTCTTCCTGCAGTCCAGATGGCGTGAGCAAGCAGTGAAGACGGTTGAGAAGACAGGTGATTACCCAAGCATCAACAGCCTTGTCAAATTTCTGAATATGGCTGCCAAGGAGGCCAATGACCCTGTATTCGGATCCTTGACCATCAGGAACAAAGACTCAAAACCGTTGGGCAGATCTAGCAATACTAAGCGTGGGGCAAAGTTCAATGTTCATGCCAAAGATGCGGGAAGTACGGTACATCAGTATTTTGAGTCAAATAAATCCGGGGCATCAAAGAAAGAAGGACAGCCAAGGCCATGTCACCTCTGCAAAGGAAACCATCGTCTTGATACCTGTGGTGACTTCAAGAAAATGTCATCGCAGAAGAGACTGGAGGTGGTGAAAAACAAAAGGCTCTGTTTTAACTGCTTAATGGCCAGTAACCATGTAGCCAGATGGTGCAGAAAGAAGAGTTGCTGTGAAAGGGAGGGATGTGCCAGACGATATTCCAGTTTGTTGCATGATTCAATGCAGTATTCCACTCCTGCATCAAACCAGAAGGATGCTGGAGAAAGCAAACCTGAGGATAATTCTCCAATGGTAGATGCCAAAAGTTATGTATGCGGACCTTCTAAAGGAGAAGCGCTGAAGGTTGTCCTGCCTACAGCAACCGTTAATGTCTGGGGCAGGGGTCAACACAGTTATGTTCATACCCATGCGCTTCTTGATCCCGGGAGTAATAAAACATTTTGCTCCCAAGCTTTGCTTGGCAAGATGGGTCTTCAAGGGGAGAGAGCCAGTCTGTCTCTTGAAACACTTAATAAAGGAAGTGATGCTGAAGCCTTTCAGGTAGCACTGGAGGTGACTGGAACCATCGGAAGGGAACGAAATAGGGAGGTCATTCAACTACCAAGAGTGTACGCCCTTTCCTAATCTCCAGAGCTGAAGAGTTGTGTGGCTACATCAACTTACACGAACCGATGGCAGCACCTTCAACATATTGACATGCCCGGTGTTGATGAGACTGAAGTGACCATATTAATAGGACAAGACGTTCCCCAGGCATTGGTGCCACTAGAAGTGAGACGAGGCGGTGCTAAAGAGCCATATGCAACAAGGACCGCCCTTGGTTGGGCTGTAAATGGACCAATTGGTGGGGATGTGCGCCGTGCAAAGGCTGAGTGTAATCTCATTCAGGCATGCATGAAACCGGAGGTCAGTCTTGAGGCCCAGGTTGAGGAGTTCTGGAAACTGGATACTCCACAAGTTTTGGCAGGAAGCACTTCCCAGATGTCTGTAAATGACCAGAAGGTGGCTGATATGTGGGACAGCTCATTGACCATTGTTGAAGGGCACTCTCAGATGAATGTTCCCTTTAATGTTCTGCTCCCTCAGTTGCCAAACAACAGATCCCTTGCAGAGAAAAGACTAGACAGTCTTTGGCGACGACTTTCAAAGGACCCTGAAATGCACAGCAGATACAAGTCAGAAATAGATAATCTATTGGACAAGGGATATGCGGAGCACGTACCGATCTGTGAAACTGATGGCCCAACTGGTGGTACCTGGCACTTGCCAGATCACAATGTGGTTACTCCACCCCACAGAGATGTGTTGAGATTTTTGTGGTGGAGAGATGGAAACGTAGCTAACCGGCCTGACGGTTCACTTGTTTGGAGGTGTATGGTGTCCAAGCTGTGCCAGTTATGCTTTGCGCAGAACAGCTGAAGATCACAAGGATGCCTTTGATACCGACGTTGTCACCACTGTAATGGAGAACTTCTATGCAGATGACTGCCTGAAATCAGTGGAGAGTGGCGACAATGCCATAAATTTGGAACTCCCTCCTGTATGCAGCTCATCACTTCTGTGATGCGTCGATGACTGCCTATGGTGCAGCATCTTACATCGGGCTAGTAAACAGCCGGGGACAAATTTACACTTTGTTCCTGACGGGGAAGTCTAGACTTGCTCCCATTAAGTCAAAGACAATTCCCCGACTTTAACTTTCTGCAGCCGTGATGGCGCTGAGAATGGACTGTATCCTGCGTCGTGAGATGAGACTGGAGGTTCAAAGTACTACATTTTGGACCGATAGTATGATTGTCTTGCAATACATCAGAAACACATCAAGGCGATTCCAAACCTTTGTCACTAATTGAGTCAATGTCATCCACGATGGTTCACTGCCTGCTCAGTGGAGATATGTAGACACACATATCCAGCAGACGACGCCTCCAGAGGACTTGATGCCAAGCAGATGCTTTGCCAATCAAGATGGAAACAGGGACCGGAGTTCCTGTCAGAGAATGAAACAGCTTGGCCAGTTGAGCCTGAAGCATGGTCAGACCTGCTCAAGGATGACAAAGAAGTAAAGCATGGGACGAAGACCTGTGTCACAGAGGCGGTTGTTCCAGATGATATCATTGATTGCCTGCTGAAGAGGTACTCCAGCTGGCATCGCTTGAAGAAGGCCGTTGCCTGGGTGTTACGATTCAAGGAGTGGCTCCGCAGTCCGCAAACAAAACAAATGTTCATCCTGGTTCATGAGTTGCAGGCAGCGGAGAATGCAATCATTTCTTACCTACAGGAGAGGCATTTCAGTGAAGAGCTCCATGCCTTAAACAGGAAGGAAGATATCCAGGAAGAGTACAATATATTGCTTAGACCCTGTGATGAATGATGATGGTCTGTTGCGAGTTGGAGGGAGGTTGAAGATGGCACCGCTCACAGAACAAGCAAAGCACCCGCTGATAGTATCCAGGGAACACCAGGTAGCTAAGGTAATCGTCCGACACTACCATAAAAGGAAGTCTGCGCATTCCGGGAGAGAGTATGTGCTGAGCCTGACGAGTGAGCGCTATTGGATACCTAGAGCACGCCCACTCATAAACAGGATAATTCGTGAATGTGTTGTATGCAAGAGGTTCAGAGAAAAACGTGTCTTCAGAGGATGGCCGACCTACCTGGAGACAGAGTAACTCCTGGAGACCCCCCCTTTACTTATACTGGAGTGGACTGCTTTGGTCCCTTTTTTGTTAAGATGGGCCGAAGCCAGGAAAAGAGATACGGATGTTTGGTCACATGCTTAACAACAAGAGCAATACACATTGAGAAGCTGAACAGATTGGACTCTGACTCTTTTATCAGTGCTCTGGTGAGGTTTGCAGCAAGGAGAAGAATGCCTGAGAGGATGCGGTCAGATAATGGAACAAACTTTGTAGGTGGAGAAAGGGAGCTGAAAGAATTGATTCGAATTGGAACCAGAGTAACAAGAGCAAGGAGTACTGAGATTGAATGGCGAGATTGAATGGCGGTTCAACCCACCCACAGCTTCACATTTGGGGGGCATTTTGGAGCGCCAGATCAGAACAGTGCGTAAGGCTATCGATGCTGTGCTGAAGAACCAAGTGCTGGACGATGAACGCCTGGTCACCTTGTTTTGTGAGATAGAGGCTGTTGTAAACGGTCGTCCAATCATCCCGGTCCCAAATAGTCCCACAGATGCAGAGGCTTTGACCCCAAACCACCTGCTGCTTCTCATAGCTGGCCAGCCTGCACCCCCGGGGAACTTCACCAAGCAGGATGCATATGGAAAACGGTGGAGACACGTGCAGCTGCTTGCGGATAACTTTTGGAGGCGGTAGCTACAGGAGTACCTCACCACTCTGCACCTTAGACAGAACTTGATCGAACCGCAGAGGAACCTGGTGGCTGGGGACATCGTATTGACCATGGAGGAGACTACGCCAAGGAAGAACTGGCCTTTGGGACTTGTCAAGAAGACATTTCCAGGCAAGGATGGACTTGTAAGGACGGCTGAGGTGAAAACTTGTCAGAACATTGGGGCCAGACCGGTCCAAAAGCTCTGTCTGCTTGAATCAGCTAACTAAGATTAAAACAATCAGGATAAGGGCCAGAATAATGCCTCCTGATTGGGAACGTACGACATGCTCTGCTCTGATAATCTTAGTATCAACCGCCGTCTGCCAATCTACCTCAAGGCCAAGGAGAGTTTGTTTAGTTTGTTCTAGATTAAGCTTGTTATGTAGTTTAATGTAAGTTGGCTTTACCTTGGGTCTGAGAAGTTAATTCAGCCCTCCTTTTTTGCTTAAGTTTGTTTGCGAGTTTATTGTCACTTAAAGGTTGGTAAATGGTCACTTGTTAATGTTTTTATTTAAGGGGCCGGGATATTACAGATGAAAATATTTCACGGGAGGTTTGTTTACTTTCTGTCTCTTGCCGATTGAGGGCGCTCTTATTGGTGACAATTCGCAGCAAAACTTATCAGTCACGCGGAAGTAGCTATTTTGAAGTACGAATTTGGAAACAAGATCTGATATCCTTTGATGTTTTGAAGTTATCTTAAGACGTAATTAAAGTAATATGGCTTCTACCTATCCTGCAGATTTCAGAGATTTGGATAATTGTGTAGAGGAGCCATTCTGGTTTTGTACGTCACTTATAATAAGCTTGTTTATCTGAACGTTCGTCATGTTCATGAAGTTACGTTACCGGCATACATGTCCGTTTTGTCACATGGACAAATTCCCTTCGTGATTGGACGTACTTCAAGGTATCGTGTACTATATTGTTCATCCTGCAACGCATTTAGAACTGTGTTTGTGTAAGCCTGGCCATCTAAGTGTCTTTGGGCTGGTACAGCAAAGTAGCAGAGAAATCCTACCATTGCAGTGTACAACTTAGGAGGCCAGAATTATCTTATCCAGGCATGTATATGTACAAGATGTATGATGGGACAAGTCTAACCTGGTGAATTGAGATTACTTACAGTAATAAAGTGACAATCTTCTTGGTGCCTGTCTAGTCTTTCTTTTGTTTGAAAGTGAGAGAGGCATTTGAAATACCAGTGTAATTTAGCTTTGTGTTTCATGTCGTCACCACCAACCGAGAAAAGTTCTTGACCCAGCAGTAATGACTCGTTTCGCCTTGGGTAAAATATAGTAAATTGATGGGCTCGTCTGTGCGTTTAGTTTTGTCATTTACCCCTGGGAAGAGGGAAGTGGCCTCTCCTGGCGAGTCCATTGGAGCTATTTTTTTTAAGTCCAAATTCCACGACTACTTATCATATCCTACCCCTGAACATGCTGAAAAGCCTGGTTTATTCATTTTACAGCCAGGGCTTCCCCTAGCCAGAAAAAATGCAAAAAACCCTGACGGCCTTGAGCCAGCCTCCAGGCAATTCCCATAGGTCTGTGTGCTAATTGGTCCCTTGTGCACAACCTAATGGGCTGTTTACAAAACGGTGCCTGGGGCAGGCAGTGGAATGTTTTTTATCAGCGACAGCTGTCTGGAACTTGTCAGAGGCCTCTGTCGGCTGTCTTTGAAGTGTTATTTTTGTTGGGGAGGTTGTGGTGGTGGTATGGCTTGGCTGGCGCGTGGCGAGGGGCCCCCTCAAATCCGGATAGCCTGGGAAAACGGCCCCCACGGTACTGTGATGTACTTTTGGTGGGTTTTGGTGGTTTGTAAGATCTGCAGAGGCTATGGGACAACCTCTGAAGCATTAATATACCTTCAGGACGGACTTGGGGCTCTGCAAACCTGAAAAATGCAATGGACTCAACGGAATAGTCCGTCCCCGTAACCGTGTGAGTTGAAATTGGGAACGCGTCCCAGGGGTAAAGTATAAATGCCTTCTTTCTCAGTATAGCCGAATTCGTTGGTGGCTAAGTTATTTTGTGATTCGATTCGTGGAATCTGCGATAAAGGCGTGGGAAAGTCTACGTTTGCAAAATTTAAGCCGTCTGCTGTCGTGTACGTCGAGGTGCGCTCCTGTTGTATTTCATAATCTGGATTGATTTTGAGTTGATTTTTGGCGTTGTCTGAATATAATTTTAAAGCAGCTAGCAACGCCCACCGAATGCAATATTGATCTTTATTTTGTACATTAATGATTGCAGTCTTGCCTGCCAAATATTTTGGAAGTGGAATATATAAGTCGCTCCGACTGGGTTATACTTTACCACGTTGATGTAAAATGCAACGACTTTAACAAACACCCAGCCCGAGCCCCTCTGTTCGTGAGCTTTGACGTCCTCGAGATGTTTAGCGATTTGCTGGTTTAACGATTGTTTAATCTGTTGATGTGAAATGACTTCGTTGTTTTTACTCGTAAATGTGAACACACCTAGTTTAGTCTCGGCAGCGGGCTTTTCCATTTTGAACTTGACCTTGATGGCAGTTTGCAATTAATGACTAATGCCTTGTCCTGGATAAACTTTTTAATAGAAATAAAAAAGTGAATCAAGTCGTCGGCAAAGAAAATAGGTGTCAATTCCCAATTTCTATAGTTGCCTTTAAAACGTCTGATTCTTCGAATGTTTACCTCGTCAATCACTTGCGGGTTATGACGTGTGATTTAATCGCAGTAATTAGGTCCGTTCGCAAAATCTTGCCTTTGGTGCCCGTGGCCGTAAATTCAATGTCGTTGCCTTGTGCTATTTTTAAAAGTTGGCTGTTTTTAAAAGTTGGTCGTGAGATTTCTAAATTGCCGTTGGCTCGATTGAATCGCTTTTACAAGCTCCGGCTTGGCGTGCCTTTTTTTAGGGGGTGGAGGCAATTGAATATATATCGTTTGACAAAGTCGGCTAGAAACGATTTTTTTTCAATAGCCTAAAATCTGATAATATAGGGCGGCGTTGTGGTTTGGTTTCTCTGTTCATGTCTCTATTTTATATATAGGTTTTTTTGATTATCTCATTTTTATTTGAAGCTTTGAGGAGACCTATTTTTTCCGGGGTAGTGGGAAAGTTCCCGGGGAATTCCCGAGTTGCTGGGTTTAGAGGTCACGAGGTCTAGTTTCGGGAAGTCCCTTTTTTAATTGGAGAAGTTCCTTCTGGGCTGGGAAAAGTGGAGAGGAGAGGGCTTGTCTGTTACCCCCCGTTACCTACTACTTTAAACGTGATTCCTCAAAAAGGTGAGTTAAATACATTCTCGTTCGTTTTCATTTTTAAAGTACTTCCGACTTAAATTATATCGCAGGACATCAGTTAAAACCAGTGAAATCTGCTTCATTTAATTGGATTTTATGGTAAATTTCTGATGGACATTTAGGTTGTGATGGACCCAGAGTTGTAATAGGAATATATTTAAAACTGCGAAAACATGAAAACAAATTATCAACGTTTCACACAGAGGCAAAAATATAAAAGAATGACTGTTGTCTATTTTAGTATTCTAAAATATCGCATTCGACCTTTTTGACATGCTCCCACGAGCAAAACAATGTTGTCAGGCCAGAAATCTCGGTAACTGTATTTTGCGCTTTCACGAGGAGAAAAATTTGGTGAGGTGGAACTCTGCTGACCGTGAACAACGGCATCAGTAAGATTTCCAATGACGGCCATTATAAACTTCGACGATTTGATTTTCACTTTGATACTATAATGATTGTATTGATTATATATTGTCGTATAGAAATAATTAACCGCTCTCGTCCTAATCAGACCAAGCTGAAAAAAGAGTGTCCAAGTTTTTTGAAAATTCGAAACACACATACATTCACATAACCTCTGTCACGTATTCTCGGCTTACAGATGAATTTTTGATAAGCCAATCGGATGATGTGCTGGGTATAACTTGGGCGGATGTGTTCATAAGTCACATACCTTACAGATGCATTTTTAACAGGTCAATGTCTGTATATAAAAAGAAGCTACACAACAGATCAGCTCAACTTCACATAAATGTTATTTAGCTCAAATGATAGATTCCTGAGATGGAAAAATTGTGACGTTATTGCTGAGATAGCGCTGTTCACCTCTCATATGTGTCATTGAAGCATACTGAATATATTCATTTATTTCTTTAAACCAGCTTCATCTGGTCTGCCAAAGGTTGAGTACACGCATTGAGACAACCGGACAAGGTTTACTGATACAGATAAAAACCCTTCTTCATAAACATTGACTGCCATTTTGTATGGGCGGCCTATAAATCTCCAGCAAGTTCAATCTTAAGTGGTTGGCAACAACATTTGCTTCAAAATGCTCTGTCTTCTCCATCAGTCTTCAAATGGGATGTATCTATTAAAGTGGTTTGATATTGATACTATAGATCTTTTTAAACTTTGTAAATTAATTGGTTGATTTGTACTTACAACTATCCATAGTTTTACGAATTACCGTCTTTACAAAACGCTGTGCTTCTGGCGTAAGAAAAGAAGGTCTGTACAGGTCCGTGTTTCATACATACAAAAGAAAAATACTGCAATCAATTTACTATT